>VYZT01046695.1:0-29568 GCA_013400735.1 Pomatostomus ruficeps
TGGTTTTGTTGAGGGGTTTTTTTTTGTACCCTCTAGTCCCCCCAGGTATACCCAAGGAAAACTGGTGTGGTGTAAGTGCACCTATTTTGTAAATCGGGTTGATCAAATGCAAAAATACGTAGTGGAGAAAGCAGACACTTTAAAGACAGTTTATTTTAGGGAACTTGACATTTTCATTATGGAGGAGGTGTATCCTGAAACAGTTACAGAATTAAACATGAGGGTAAATGTAGAGTAATTTTTTCAGTGCAATGGTATTCAGTCTAAGTAGTGGGGATCTGTTTCTCTTTTAAAGGCTCCATAATTTTCAAAAGTTTTATGAACTCAAAAGCAATCATTCTGGTGAAAAAAGTAAGTAAAATACAAGGGTATCTGAAGGATAACCGAAAAATTTTTTCCACTTACGAGGTAACATTTGTAACCAACACGAGAAAATGTTACAATAAAATCAACTTGCTAGAAACCTAAATCTAAGCCCATCGCTGTGGCCAAAACAACATTGACCCAGCACTGCACGCGAGGTGTAAACAGCCCTTGCACAAAATAAAGGATATTTGATGCCATCTAGTGGCATTGCGGAAGGGCGGCAGCAGCTTGGGAAAAGCCAGAACCTGTTCTTTGCCAGTGTGCCTTGTGTCTTTAATCCCTCGCCCCGTCACTAACGTGGATGTGGGAATCTAACTATGGCAGCCCTATTTAGGAAACTCCACAGTTTAATTTCCCAAAGGCTCTGACTGAATATACGGGGTTTTTTTTCTTCAGTATTTTCGCCTTGATCACTTTGCCCCAGACCTGCCACAAGCAGTAATACTTCTAATTTAGATGGTGGTTTATACTCCTAGAAAACCTACCAGATTTCTAGGTTTAAGAATTACATAAAATATCAGAAGGTGAAAGTACCAAGCAGTTTGAAGATAGGGAATGAGTTCTTTAAGCCTAACTACACTTGCTGAAATATTAAATCTATTACATTTAAACAAATTAGACTAATTAAGTATTAATAATATATAATTGCCTTTTTCAGGATAAAATATTAATATAATAGTCATAGAAGGTGACACTTTCAATGTTCTCTATGTGATATAATGCTATGAGCCTATTGACAATTTATATTTATAAATCATGTACATTCTTTGGAAAAAAGATAACATCCAATTTTACAATTTCTAGTGCAAATTAAGTAGTAGGTTCTCCTGCAGCCAAGTGTGAAGGCCCCACATACAAACCACCAACCACTGCCCATGCCAAACCACACGTGTGTGTGTGTGTGTGTGTATGGCAGGGAGAGAGAGCTGAAGAGTTATTGCACTTTACTGTGTGCTATTTTAGGGTCTTTATATGGAACTGTCTTTCTAGAGTGCCACAGCCCAGTTTCAAAAGAGCCTTAAGTAATTTTTACCTATGAAATCAACCTAAAGACCTCCAGACACTGCATTGCTAAAGGGAATAGTGCTAAATCAAGCAACAACTTTCAAGAGTGACTGCCTCTCTTCTTCCTGAAATATGCCAAATTCCAATTATTTCTAGTCTGAACAACTAGAAGTCAAATAAAAAGAAAATAAACAAAACAAAATCTAAGAACCGAAACAAAAAACCCCCAATTTCATGAGTTTTTTCCACCAGAGATTTCAGTTATCGTTTTTAATATATGCAGTGTATGAGTGTTTTCTAGAGAAAGAAGTGAATTTGAAAAGAAGTTCTTTCTGGGGCTGATGGTCTTGGGCCTAACTTTTTGCTTTGCAGTTCTCTGTGTGAAAGTGGTAGTGTAGGAAATGGCAGCAAATAAATAGCGAAAGAACATTTTGCTGAATGAACTTCTTACAGACAGTGTGGTATGAATTTTCTTTGCAGTAAGAAAGGATTAAACAGCTGATAATGAAGCCTCCACCTAGACAACTAAATTTATGAGATGCTTTCCCTAGAATGGGCCAGATCCTATGTGAAAGGCCAGAAAAACAAGAAAACTTAATTCCTTGACAAGGACAAACTCAAGGAATGAAAATGTCTAGAGTACAAGTTACACTGTCAAAGTCCAGGGTTGCTGTTATTTGCTGAGTGCTTCTGGACCTTACCATCATTGCACAAACTTGCAGAGCACTGATGCGAGTTCAAGCTTTGCTGTCCTTGGCTGTGTGCTCCAGTTCTGGGTCCCTTTGTGAGCGTCTCTTCCATGGGATGGTTCGTCACAGGGTGGGTAAAGCCTTCGAGGCTGCCCATTGCCGCCTTCTCCTTGTTCCATTGTGGTACCAGGTGTGGTCATGATGTCTCCAAAGCGCAGGGGAACCTCCCAGTGGCAAACATAGGCTTACACTTTCTGTTGCCTAGAAAGGGTATATGCAAAGGTGGAGGGAAACCTGCTGAGCTGGGAAATCTGAGTCCATCTCCTGTGACAATAGTAACTATCTGTTACTTGTGTGACAGAGGTTTCTGGTTTATTCAGCCCTTATGTGCCTGTGTGTCTTGAACCACCAGAAATTTCCCTTCCCTGAGGAATTCACAAGGTAGAAGAAAAGTAGATATCAAATTCTGTTCCTTAGTCACAGGTAGAGAATTGAGTTTAAAAGGGTGAGTGGTTCAAAACAGCACTGGGAATTCAGAATCAAAACTGGAAACTGGCCCTGCAATTTGAGACTATGGGCTGACAACATCCAGCATACATGGATACATTCATCCTGTCATATAGATATTTATCACGTATTTATGAACACTTCATCTAAGAACCTCATCAATTCACTGCTGCTGCTCAGCTGTAGTATTTAACATCAGGACTTTAGTCCCTTTACAGCTTGGGTAAGTTGTGTATCTCTGTATGAGTTTCAGGGAGTAAGGATGGATACAGAGCATAAACACAACCTAGAAACTGGAAGATTAATTTCACTGGAAGAGAATATGAAGTCAAAATGCAGTATGTAGCTATGCATTATCAGTAGTGGGAACAAAACAGAAAATGGTTTTCAAATGGAGATCTATAACCTTCCAAAGGTCATTACATGGTATGGTGGCCTCCAGTAGCAATGACTTAATTTAATGGCCAGGATATGCCAAATTACTAGATAAAACACCAGATGATGATGTGATAGAGTACCCAGATTTCATTACATGTGTCAGGAGTGCTCTGTTACTTCTGAATGGCAAACCTGACTCTCATCTCAAAGCCTCAGAGTGCACCACACTGTTTAATTTAATGACCCATGTATTTTTAGCGGGGAACTATTTTATACGTATAAAGAAATAGCATAAATTCAAGTTCTCATTTCTTTATGAAGTTGGTTGATCCAGAGGGAGAAGATGCTGCTAAAACTAAAGGCCTTAAAAGTCATCCAAGCAGATCCTTTCTTGTTGTTTTGACTTTGCAGTGTTTAGTGTTTTTTTGTGAGATTTTCTCTCTCATGGCTATGACTTGTTTTCTCTCTATTATCTATGTTTTCTTAAATTGTATCTGTGTTTACGAATTCCAGTATATTAAGCAAAGAAATATAATTAACAAATACTTTAACCCAGTAGATTATAAAAAGTAGTAATTTCTACCTCCAATCCACGGTGATTTGTGAAAACATATAAATAAAAGTCGGAGGGCTCTGCCCTCTCTCTTCCTACTCTCTCTCCTGCTGCGTCTGTGTGTTCTTTGTGTAACTCTCCTTCAAGCCCTCAACCTAGCAAGCCTACCTAAAAAGTGCCATATCTTCTCTCTTTTCTTCAATGGTACTAGAAATTCCCTGAGGTGTTATTTTTCTATTAATTGAAAGAGAAGCTAAAGACAGCTCCTTTCGGTGCCAATTACCTAGGATATATCAAGCAATTTATTTGTTTTTCAGGCAGACAGCCTTCTTCCACTGGACACTTATCAGGGGGAACAAAACCTTCTTCTCACGTACTGCAGGCTGCAGGTCAGGTCTGTAGTGGCAACAAGTAAGAATAGTGGAAAACGAAGTTCCAACATACACACACACACAAAAAAAGCTGATACGTGAGTGCAAAGGTAAATGCCACTGATTAATATGAGAAGTGACTTGAGGATAGATTTTTATTGACTTCTACAGGGCAGCTAACCTGCCACACTTTCCCTGGATCCAAACCTAAGTCACTAGAAAGAAACTCATGATTTACTAATTTTTGGGTGTAATTTTAGATTAATCATATCCCTCAAATTTGGTTGAATTTCTAGGATTGGATCAGCCATGGTTCATCTATGTGGGTACGAGAACATAATGTGTGTTCTTATTTTTCTGGTATAGATTTTTCCTGATGATTTCTGAGAAACTAATCCTTTAACCTTTTATCTATCAGGCATGGAATCTCTCTTTATCTCCTATTTTTGTTCATGAAGCTGAGTACTAACTTACTGAAATCAACCCTTTCCTGTCAACTTCCAAATGCATCCTAGCTTTCAGACTAATTTTCTTCTATCTAAACCTACTTTTATTGCAGGAAAATTCGAGTGGGCTTAACGGAACATATGTCTGTTAGATCTAGCTGAGACGCAAGTCCTAGTAAACCAAGTTACTTAACCACCCAGTGAGTTTCTTGTGGTGTTGCCTGTGGCTGTGAGAAAGACTGAAAAGATATGACTGCCCACAGTGCAAAACACTTCTTTCTAAAACAGGAAACTGAAAAACTTCCTAGCTTTCACATCTGCCTCTAAGTTACCCTTCTGAGGACTAGGATGAGCAAGGAAAAAAGCCAAGGGTTAATAGACTATTCTCTGTGCAACTTCTGTGGGAGTTTACACCACCAGTTGCAGAAATCTGTCAGCAACTGCTTAGTTGCAAGGCAAACAGCTGAAGAGGGTACCTGCTTTTTGACCCAGAGATTCCTTACATCCCCTCTGATACATCTCAAGGAGACAATAGTGGTACAGAAAAGGACCAGAAAACACATCCTTAATGCCTCTTCTAAGTGCAGTGAGAAGCAGAGTCCTGAATTGAACCTAAAAATTCCATAGAGAAAATTGAAAAGAGTAAGGGCTCACTCATTCCAGACTTAATTCCCTTTCCACTTCAGTCCCTCTCTTAATAATTTGAGCACACATGCAACTCTAAGCAGGATAGCATGACACTGAGACCAGTTTAAGTGTTGGACACGTGACAGAGTCAGGCAATGAGAGAGAGAGGATGCAAATAGGGTCAGGTCTAATAGGAAGCCAGTCTGACAGGAATCCTGTAACTAGTGTGACTTAGAGGTGCCTTTTCAGTGCAGTGCATGGCTGCAAGCTGTAAAGTGAGATGTCATAACTGGAGCTGGCTGAGGATGGGGATTAGTCTCCGCAGTACTAGTTACTGGAGCAAGCACTGATTCCCAGACCTCTCTTCACCTGCAAGGTTCTGTGTCTGGTTTTGATAATACCCTGAGCCACGTGTGTATTGCACAGACTTATCCTGAAAATGGTGGAGGATAGTGCAGAAATCAAGCTGGCTAGATCCCAATTCATCAGGGCAAGGAGTTTTCAACCTTTCTTATAGTGCAAAAAGCCACTTGCTGCCAAATGCTGGCAGTGTAGGACAGGGACAGAAAACCAGGTCTACACAGAGCCATGCAAATACAGGGCTGCTGGTTTTGTTCACACTCTGAAAGAAGCGACATATAAGCTAAAATAATGAGTAATCCCAACTAATGTGCTGAGAATCCTTTCTGAAAATGGGATGAGAAATATGCCTTCTCAGTCTTGGGCATAGAGTAGTAGCAGACATAGCAAGCCAACATCTATAATCATGGGCAAAAATTGTCCTTTCCAGTATCCCAAAATGGGGCAGAAGTTCTCTGCAGCAAGTATGTGCACTTCCAAACACTTCAAATCTAAATCAAAGCAAATGCTTTATAAAATTAAGTGAAAAGGCTTTGACACGCAGATAATATACAGGACCCACTGACTGTACTTTCATGTGATGTTTAACCAGCTATTTTAAATCCCATATATAGGACACATGGATTATTCATCCGTTTAAATATAGTTAAACTGTTTTTGGGAAGCAAGATGCTAAGACTAGCTTGAACAGTACATGCTTGAAGCTAGGTTGTATGTTACCTCTCATTTTTAGTGGTTTGAAAGATTTTTGCAGTTAAAGAGATTTTTCTTCATTATGTTTCTGTGGAATAACAATGACATCCAGTGGCTGGCTACTTTAATAATATATATGTATCTTCTGCAGGTATAATAGACAATGATAAAATTTCTCTGGGGTCTTTTCTTTGTGGTAGCTGAGAGTTCTTTCTTGCCAAATTTGTCAGAGAGGGTTTTGGGGTGGGGGACCTGAGGGACAGAGGTTGGGCGTGAAAAGTCACAGTGCTTTAATAAGGCCCTACAAAAAGAAAGTAGTTCCACTTTACTGGTTCCTAAATGCCAGTTTAGCTTCAGGGACAAACAAGATATTATAGTTTGTTCATTCTCAAACTCTTCTAGGTAGGCTTAAAACTGGATTTCTTTTGTAATAATTGAAACCCACAGCGGCCTAGGCAGCTGCTCTATCCTATACCCCTTTCTCTTATTTAAAAGTCTAAATCTAAAATATATGTGTTTTGATATCATTGTATTTAATCTGTTTTCAGTTTTTTAAAATACTTTTTTGCCGGCCCGTCGACAGTCTTTAGGCTGCCCTGAGGCATCCTTAACATACATACCAACAAAGTGTATTTCTTTTAGGTTTTTTTCTACTTAATAAGTTACCATAGCAACTACCACTCACATAGTACTTATTGCCATGGGATTTAGTTGCATTTCCTTTTAATAACAAGAGCCTTAAAACAGTTGCTCACTGTGCAATTTTCTTTTATTTTATTTTGTAGCAGAAAATTACATACCTTTATATCTTTCTTGCAGTGACTGTTTAATTTGTCTATTAAAATGTAGTTTGTCTTCTTCCTTTTAAATAAAGTCTTCCAAGAATCTCAAGAAGGCAAAGATACAGGGTGGAAAATAATTTCTCAGAGAAAAAGGCTTAGGTGCATAATGGACAAAATAAAATTCAATGTCTGAGGAGTGGGCACATATTTGAATAGCAGACATGGGGACTTGGTAGTTGATATTTTTGCTCCACTCCCACCTGCTTCCTTTGACTTCCCTGGGGTAAAGCCATGACTTCAGTTAAGCAGAAGCTAAAACACCCCCTTTTTGTGATAGGCTGGGTAGACTAGTTTTATGAACAATTCCAGAGTTTGGATATGGATGTAGGCTGAAAGAGGGGGAATTAATTTGTAAGTGAGCTCCAATACATTATTTTGCCTACTAATTAGACAATGCAAAAGAACAGCAGTCTATGCAGCCTAACAAAGCATTTTCTTACAAGTACTAAGCTGAGCTCTTCTTTGGAGTAAAAATGCTTTTGTCTATTATTAGTTCATGTCTTGTCTCATGGAGTTAGCATTGCTTGAGTACAGATCCTAAAAGAAAAGAAAATCAACCTGGTATAGACTTATGGCCAGAATCTTCAGCTCTTGCTCATTTAACAAACATCAGTCTTATTGCAGTCAGGAGAGCTAGTGATGGAGATTTTTGCTTGAACAGGTCTAGCTGCTCAGTAAGATCCAGTTATATAGAGACTGCTGCTTCTTTTGATACACAGATGCAATTCATTGCATGCAATATGACATAATAACCAGTAGCAGTGTAGTGTGCTGAAAGTATTTACAGAAATCAAAGAAATTTTGTTTAGGGTAAACAGGAGACATTAGCTAATCGAATGCTCTTCTTGAGAGGAACTAGGATACTCGAGGGTCACTGCTCACAGATAATTTTATAACATTCTTGTATAGCTTTCACAACAAGGATGTTAAAAACAGTTTGCTCATCTCTATGTAAGTATAATTTAATGTTGCACACTCACTAATGTCCCTGCAAATTAATCTCATTGAGCCATCATCCTCAACACTACTTTGTTTACTTGAAGATGGCTGTTACAAGCCCTTCTATCCCACCTTGAGTCATCAAAACTAATGCTTTCAGCCATTCCTCCAAACAACCTATTGTTACTGTTTTCTTGTGGATTATCTCTACCCTTATATTTTCCTTCAAGTGTAGTGTCCAAAACTGGGTACAGGATTCCAACTGTGACCTCCCAGTGCTGAATAGATTTGAATAATCACCCACTCTGTCTTGTTTCTTGCAGTCTGACTAATCCTTCTCCAAATTACATTTTCTTTCTGGGTTTCTATTAATTTTGTGGTCTGCTGCAGTCATTCCATTTATTTTTCTTCAGTGCAGCATTTTGCATCAATCTTTACTGAATTATCTTCTGCATTTCAAATAATTTCTTCAATTTATCAACATGATCTTTCATTCTAGTTACATCCTCCAAGTACTAACAGCCTGTCCTGTTGATGTTTCCTTCTGTGAGTATTTGCTGAGTGTTATTTGCAAGGATACCTTGCAGTGGTAGAGACAGGGCAGATGCAGTGATGATAACACTTTGATTGAAGCTTTTCCAACCAGCTGAGGATGCACGTGACAGTAATTTCAGTGAGACAGCATTTCCCTGGTGTGTCAAAGTGTATCACAGGAGATTCTTCTATCAGAGCACACTGACTTGATTAAATCAAACTCATGTCAGCTTACTTTGAAACCTTTGGTAGGAAGTAAGCAGCATCCACTCAGAATCCACTCAGTCACTGCTGGGAGTTCCAATTCTCATAGTGTCATTTGGTTTTTTTAGCTGTCAGCCAAGGAAACTCACAAACCTAGAGTGCTGGGTTGGATTCTTGAAAAAAAAAATAAAAGTAAAAATGTTTTCAAATGAATGGAAACAATTATCTTTTTTTAAGAGGGGAAATATAGGAGTATTTTAATTCCAAACCTGACAGAAATGCAGAATTTCCCTGAGGTGGGAATTATAGGTCTTTACCACTTTATTAATCAGTATTAAAAGATAACAAAGCCTACTAAAATTTTGGTTTTGTGAAATCTGCTAGTCCAGTGAAGGAACAAGAGCCCTCATCAAAAGGAAATATCCCCAAGATTCTCCATTAAGTCTCAGTCTTTCACATTGATTTCTGGCTTGTAGATATTAGAACCATTCTCTTTTCTTTTTGAGAAATAATTATATTTATTATCTTCCTTCTCTGTTGCCTCACACACACACGTTGTGTTTAGCACTGGCCTCTGAAGGAGGAAGGTAGGAATAGTAGTTTAAGAGATGCCACAGTATGACAGAAATGACAGTGATATACCTCATATATGAAGAGTTTTCGGAGGGGGGTTAAGGTAGACAGGAGTTTCGCAGAGGTCTAAAGGATGTGTGCTATTTTATGTATCAGACAACAAAGAATGAATCTGGGGCTTAGAGCAATCATTTGAGTAGAAATTTGGGAAGCTCCAAAATGAGAAGGAGAGTAGAAAATTTGTAAAAATGGGACTAGGGCTTCATTTGAGTAGGAAGAACTGAAAAAAAAGAATTTCATATTTATAGTAGTGAGACCACAATTAAGTGCCCTGACTGCAACCTGCTTTGAGATAGATGGACACCAAATACCAGGAGATGTGGAGGTTCCTACTTCTGAAGGAATAAGCTGTGTCCCAGTTCCACTCTTGCTTTGGAGATGAAGTGTTGGATGAAATTTTCAGATCAAGAGAATTTTTTTGTATCTTTTTTTTTTTTGCCAATGCTTAACCATAATTCAGGTATGCTTTTTTGACCCCTGTCTATTTAAAAAAATTCTGATAACAGTTATATGGTATATTCATATGATGAAAGATCTTTACATAGAACTTAAAAAACTTTGTCAATGGTTTTCTTTTTACATCAAGATTAATTTTGGCAGTCGAAACTAAGCATTTGTATGGAATATTTCTGCAGTCATTTAGAGCTATTTGGAACCAGTTCACCTACATTTGAAAAAGTGAAATACATTAACTAAAGATGAAGATATAACCAGAAACAAAAGTCTTTCTCAGGGATGAATATGATTATCTTATTAAAGCAGAATAAAAGCATCTGTCTTTTTATCCTGAAATTAAAAAGGATCTGCAGTTATTTTCCATATTCAATTACACAGGTGAAAATACAGAATAAATTTATTGACTCTTGAAAGAAATATTCTTGAGGCCATCACTGAGTGCAAGAGTCCTGTTTTTTTTAGGAAACCTTCAAGGCCATTCAGCTGGTGTTTGGAGCAGCATTATTGTACAATAATTGCATGAGCCAGGGTCTCCCAGTGACTTATCCTGATCCATGAGGTTTGAGGGTCACGCTACCTTTCATATTTCCAACAAGACTGCTTCTGGGAAGGGGAACATGTGGAACATTCTCTCCTTTGGCTTTTGACACTTTGTTTGCTGCAGTGGGACATTATTGTATTGTGCAGTGCACATAGAGAAAGGAGAAGTGTGTTGTCTGTGCATGAGATTCTGTCAGATAATTTGCTGTGCTTTGTTTTATGTTTATGACTTTCTTATTTACTGGAGTAAACAATGTTTGATACAGAAGTTTCAGCGTTCATGATGATTCCAGCATTCATTTGCTATTACAAATTTGGTTCCATGCTCTTGCTCTCACTGTCTTCCTACTTTCCATGATTTTTTTAATCCCATAACGTGGTTACCATAGTAATTGTTCCTGCTCCCTTCAGCTTTCCCAGCTGCATATGAGAGCATTTATTTTACAGAATGCATTCCAGTTCTCTTTAACTCTCTGGAGAGACAAACTAAGCTAAAATCGTGATTATTAATTTACTTTCTGATATTTCATACAAATTATCACAATGATCTCTGAGGTGTGTATGTGTGTGTATACATACACACACACACACACACACACACACATACACACACACACGATAACATGGAAAAGGCAACTTAAGAGTAGAGACTTGGAGCCTCCTATAGATGTCACCATACTCCATGCATTTAATTGAGAACAACTACAACTTGCTGCAAAATGTGAAAGTAGTTTTTCTAACTCACAAAGTCATGACAACTCATATGTCTTCCAGGGAAAACTGCCTTGCTGAAAACAAGATTTCACCCCTGAGCAAAGTGATCCTCATCATGAACGAGAAAACCAGGAGTAGCTATCTAGTAGTAGGTGCATAGATAGTATCAAAAGAGCCTAAAACTTATTTATGGAAATGTTAATTTTTAGGCACATTTGGGTAGTTTGTGGCCTTGCTTTTATAGACCAAAACTCCTGAGAATTTTAATAGGATTTTTTATTTGACTTGAAGAGCAGAGAATTGAATCCTTCTTTAATAATTTGCATTGTTCCTCTGACCACCAATCTAGAATCCTGAAAAAACAGGTTGTTCATCAGAGGAGGAAGATGTAGCTTTGGTCAATAGCATCTTTCACCTTGGGAAAAAAATGCAGTTTAGAAGAATTATTTTTTTTTTACTAAGTTCCACAAAAATATTTCAGCATAAACAGGAAGATATCAAGCTGACACTTTCAGAGTGCTTCACTGAATCTTTTCTTCCTCTTTGTTTGTTTGTTTGTTTGTTTCTTTTTTAAATGTGTAAGAAGGATTAAACAGCAACAATTAAAGCTCAAGCTTCTCAAACCAGGTCCACATCGACATTGTTAGTCAATCTGAGCTGTATTTTAGAGAGTTTTATTTTGCTATTAGAAATAACAAGTCTCCATCTTTGTTCGACACAAAGAATTGTTTTCTGGTTGCCTAGTCTCACTATTACCAGTTAAATGCTATTGGTTCCACACTTTTGCTGCGTCAAAAGTATGCTTCTGGATCATCTATTTTAGCTGCAACAGTCCTTTTTTCTTCTTTTGATTTCTTTTTAATTCAGATTGGTTTTTTCCATCCAAACACTGAGAGATCTAAATAATCTGGAATACAATAATGAACAGTTTAAGAAGTTACAGTGTAGAAAATTTCCAAAAGATGGTCTTATCTCCTCTTCAGACTCTTTGTAGAAACCATCACAGCCAAGAGTAACTTTTCCATTTGGTTAGGGAACACCTGAATCCCTTTTTGGAATGAAATAGGCTATACTGCACCAAACTTTCTTGGAAGCCAAGACAGTCATAACAGCCTTCCTTTTTTTTTTCACTGTCCACACACCAGTTATAATCTGCAAAACTTACATGGAAGCTGAGCCATGAATATATTTTAGGTAATTCCTATGGAAAAAGAGCACTGAGGCTTAAGGCCAAGGCTTTTCTGTAGTTTACTTTGGATAGGAAAATCCAGAAATATGTGTATTAACCAGGGTCTTGTAGTGCAAACGTGTTTTCTTAGTCTGACCATTTAAATTTGAGCCTTTATATTTTGAACACTTAAAGAAGGAGAAAGGAGGACAATGGTACCACAGTGGAAGAGAGCATTGTTATTAGTCATGTAAATATTTTTATTAATATTTCCATCACATTTTGCAAGGTGATCACAATTAAGGATTCAAAGATTTTGCCTTTGCTTATATAGCAGCTGAAAATGGCCACGATCTGCTACGATGTTGTGGACATAGCTGCTGAACTGATTTTTCATCTCCTTTGCAAAAAAGGCCGTTTTCCTCATGAGCTGGTAATGTGCTGCAGTTGCATATGGCCATAACCTTTCCCTGAACCCCAGCCCTGTGCAGCAGGTTGCAGAGGCCCAGAGTGGCCAGGTGACATACTGTGCCATCTGCACTGCTATACTGGTCATCTGGCCAGAGCTCTGACCTTTCTGAACATGATACAGCGAAATCTAACTCCTGAAAGCAGCTTGGAGGCAAAATCTGTTCTTTACCATCAGTTGCACTCCTCAGTCACTTAATTGTCCACTGCAACTGATAAAGTAACCATTAGACTCAGGTCATGAACTACAGTTTATCATTCACATGCAATAATACACCCTGGCTAAATCATAGCAACACAGGCTTATTCAATAAAAGAGATTTAAAGTACCTGGAACTTAGTCCTGCGCCACAAAGCAACAGCTGAAAATAGATTGTTTTGTGCAAGGAGAAGCAGCTGTGATCGATGCGTTCTATGGTTTGCACTGTGTGTCAGATAAAGACTGATACCACTAAACAAAACTGTAAAAAATGTTTTAGCTGGACAATAAGGCCTGATTTTACTTGCAATCTCACTGCTGTCACTCAGGGTAGCTCTGTGGTGATGCTGAGCTGCGTGGGCAGAGGGGTGATGGTGAGAGCAGCCTGAGAATGGGACTTTGGAGAAGGGACATGCTCCTGCCAAAATACATTTTTCTGTTTAGTTGCGAATGGGAAATGAAGTTATTCCAGGATCAACTTCTGACCTCTGGTTTTAGAGCTGGTATTACAGAAGTGCGAGCTTCCATCATTCTGTGAGTTATACAAATCCCTTGTCATTTTGTAAAGCTTTTCATCTGAAGATCATAGTTAGCTTCATAAACATTAATTAAGACTTAGGTGAGGTTGAGGCTACTGTCCCCATCATATAGACAGTCAATTTGAATTTTAGAGAAGTACAAAACACCTGAATTCCTCCTATGTCTATTCTTTGTTCCTCTGCTCTCCTCCCCTCTTTCTTCCAGCCTCAACTTGCCTGGCATTGCCAGCACAGGAATCACATCGCCCTTCAGAGCTGCATGGCTGGGAATGCCAAAGAGGCTGTTGTGCAGGGAACACGCAGGCTGCTACCTTACAAACGGCCCAGTAGTGGCTATTTATCCACAGTGGGGAGAATCCTCTCCCTATTAAACTCAATCAGAGCTTTCCGATAATTTCTGTGAGAATAAGGTCTCATCTCCTGCGTCTGGGAGATCAAGGTGAACAAGGTAGCTCTGACATAGCTTTAAAAGTTAAAGGATGCATTTTATTACTACAGTGAGTGTCACACAGTCTATAGAGAGCCACAACAGTGTTAATTCTTCCCAAAATTCAGTCTTGTATTTTGTAGCACTGGAGTTCCTTCTTCTTTGCAGACATCTAGAGAAAAGGAATTATATTCATAGGAAGTATTGTTGCTTCCATTATAAATTCTTCCCTGTGTTAGAAGCTTGACATGAAATATAGAATTTCAGTTAAAATACAGAGCAATATAAAAATATATGTAAAGAGGGATTATTTAAATCAATTGAAAATTCTTCAGAATTACCTCATGAAAAGAAGTTAAATGAAAAATTTTCTGTCAATGTGATAGAAAAAAATTGCAATAGCAGGAAAAGAAAACACTATTTCTAGGGTAGTAAAAAAATCTCATTAAATAAGGGTAACTAAACTTCAAAAACTTGAACTCTGAAGGTGGCTCATTCCTCACCAAGGGAGAGATGCCCATCTCTGGCAACTGCTGTGTTGAGCAATAGAAACCTATATAAACAAATATCTTAAATGTAAGTTCTTTTGAAGATGTTTGTGAAGTCTTCCTCTGTATAATGTGTGTGTGTATACATACACACATGATTGCTAAGAGAATGAAAAGCAGGCTAAGCCTTCAAAGGAATCAGTTATATATGAATGAAAATTCTCATAATTTTTGATCCCCATTAATTAATCCATTACTTAAAATAAAATAGATTTCTCCTATTTTAATTTGGAACTTCTGTTGTTAATCTGGTATCTCTTTTGAAGAATATATTTCTAGGTTATTGTTGTACTGCTACTAGAACCTAAGTAAAACCAAAGTGAGTTTTGGCACCCTGTGAGCTTTCTGACCAGGAGTTTTGTGTTGTGATTCCCTTCCGTAAAGGCTGTGCTATGTAAAGACAGCAGATCATAGAAACCCACAAGCCTACATTTAACTTCATGAACTGTTGCTTTGCAACACTGGATGCTGATTGGAAATGTATTGTAAAATCAGTGAAATGCAAGATTTTTAAGGTCTCTTCGGAGACCTTTTGCTTCTCCTTCAGATGAAACTTTTTGCAAGAATTTTTCACATGAATATATGGCAACATCAGATTTTTATTTATAAATTAATTCTAGATATTTTTTCTGCACATTTTCATTATTTCCTAATTGCTCTCTAATCTATTAATCATATTTCTCATTATGATCACAGGGAATTTAAGATTCTTTCATAGGTCATTATGAAGGGGGTAGTTTGATCTCTCACAGAAAACTGCTTTCTTTAAGAAAAAACCCAAACAAACCAAAGCAAAACCCACACAGGCAAATCTTATAAAACAATCTCAGACATAGTCAACTTGTTAACTTTCTTAAAAATGAACATGTCTTCCAAATTACTGATCATTTAATCATCTTCTAAATCACTGATCATTTATTTTATATATGGAATTGACCAAGACAGAACAAGCTTCCTTGTGAAGTGTCAAGAGACCATGGTAGTAAGTTTCTCCCTGGTATGCAGAGTTATCACCAAATAGTTTGCATTCTAGTTTGTCTTACACAAAATTCAACTAAGTTCAGCAAGGAATATACCTGGGAATAAAGTATAGGTATTTTTACATTTTTAAGACAGCAAATGAGAAGATGGAGGTGATTGAAAAGTGGCCAAGGAGCAAAAGTAGATTCAACACAGAGACTTTGACAAATATAAAGCAGGCAGAAATTTAAATTTGTATTTTTCCTCACATCAAAGCAGTAACAGTTTAAAATGTTTTGGTTTTCTACAAAATTGGGTAAATGGATTAATTTCTCTTTTTATCAGTGCTTGAGGAACAGCATGTGATTGTGTTTCATCTGTGTGCTCTGAAAATACAGCCTCATGTCTACGTGTTCATCAGTATAGCACGAATAATGCAGGAACTTCATCTTCTCTATGTGAGATGTAGTTAGAAAACAAGACAATGTGCTAAAACAAATAGCCAAATCTATATCCCCAGATTCGTGCAAGAGTGATTTATTTGTAGTCTTTCTGCACATAATTCTTTAAAATACTTAACTACTTAAACTTTTGACCGTAGGCATTTTATTCAGTGTATAGAAGCCTGTATCAACCCAGAAGATTATTTTTTGTTCAACAGCATCTCTGGAAGTTGCTAAATTTCATTTCTGTATCAGGCATCTCTGGGTAAAATCATTACCCTTCATTGCGCAAATTAAGCTGTGACTCACACAGACAGAGCCTCCAACATGATGGGGCTGTGCCCAGGCTGGGTAATTCATGGAGAGGGTTAAAAAACCAGAATCAAATGCTGGCTGTGAGTTAAAGAGAATAGGGGATAAGAGCTTAGGCTTAACCTATAGGGGGACCAAAGGAATAAAGCAAACCAGAGTCCAGTGTGGGGAAGAAAGGAAAAAAAGCAAAAAGGCTAAAAGAGATCAGGCCTAATGAGCCTTTCGAGGAAAATGGGAGACTGGAGCCTCAGAACGAAACAGTGGCCCAGCAAAGCAAGGATAAAATGGATCAGCCACAATGTCACCAAATTGATCCAGAGTTCAAAAACCATCAAATCAACGTATACAATAAAATAAATTAAAAAAGAAGTTCAAACAGTGTCAGGTTCCTTAAAGCTCACTTGCTGACATCAAACATAATAAGAAAAAGACCTGTTTGTAACATAATGTGACTCTTTTCTAAACAGAGCCTTTGAAATGCATGTACTGGTGTGTCATTTTCTGTTGTACAGTTCTTGCATCATATATTTATAAGTCTGGCACAATTTTTATATGATATGAAAAAGAGAAATAATCATGGAAGAATTAGAGAGATATATTTAGACTACAGGGGTTTTATCCTGCTGTGTTAAGGTGCCATGCTACCGTCTAGACTGATGGCTTGAGAAACAAGCCAGAGAGGGGAACAGAGGGGAATTCTGGAGTGCAAATTAAACCAAATAAATTCTGTATATAAAAACACAGTAAATAGCCATAACAAATGCACATTAAAGGAGCAGAAGGTATTAACTCCTTTCAAGAGCATTTCTAATGTACCTATTACTCTAATGTGTAAGTGACAAACAAGACAAAGAAAAGACCTTGTGTGTCAAAACCTATATATCTCTTCATGACGTAAAGAGGTGGTACTACCCATATTTAGCAGGTTTTATTTAGCCACCTACGCACCTCTGACTTGGTAGACTTATTTTTGATAAGTGGTGCTTAAAAGTGTTGGTATGAAGCATAAGTAGCTAATGCAAATATGTTACCGACCCCTACCAGAGCCAGCAATTATGTAAATTTTCAAAGCCTTCATCTTTTATAATTAGATGTGGCTGGCTTAGAGTGAAGGACTTCCATTGCTGGTCAGCTCAGTCCTTATTCCAGTATTTCACCAGAAATTATATATTTGAAATCAGAGGAATGTTATATTCTTTACTACGATTTAAGATATAGCTTGGAATAGTTGAAAGACCTTTAGTAATTAATTTCTTGTTTGCTATGCTTGAAAGATGAATAAAAGCATGGAAACACTTGGTGAATAACATCTTGTAACTGATTATAATTAAATGTACTTTCAGCTTCTTGTAAGTGTATGAAATGCTAATTACATTTCACAAAATCCAGGATGCAAGTTTTCTTAGTTTAGTTAAAGGAGAAAAGCACAGGTTAATTTAAAAGTCTAGAAATCTCTATATATGTAAATCCTAGTGATCTTCCTCATTAGAAAGATGCTTTCCCTATAGGTCAGTTATTGTTGGACAGTGTCAGGGGCTCATCCAAAGTACACTGAAGCAAACAGAGAGATTGTGGTGATTTCAGTTTGGTTTGGATCAGCCCCTAAAGGGCACCTCAGGCTACAGGGGCAAAAGCACAGTGTATATCACCTAATACAAATTTCATTGTCTTCAGGGTGATGGGTTTTCTCAGAATGTTGTATCTAGGAGTAGTGTTAGTGTACCGCTGTGTCCTTGCATACCTATCTTTGCATATTTGTGGTTTGCTGTGAGAAGCAGAGGCTCTAATAGATCTGATGTCTCCTGGTGGCATTAAGGTAGAAATAATTACTGATGCCAGCCCCAGTATACAGGGACTGTGTGTGGCTGAATGCCACTTATCAGTTGCCAAACTATTTGCACCAACTCAGTGTTGAAGCACTCAGAGCCCTCTGGATATACTCAGGCGTGGGGCAGAGTGGCAGCACCTGACTGCAGCGCTGCTGCATGCCTGGACGTAGAGCTGTCTCCCAGGGCTGCCCTCAGCCCCTCTGCTCACCTGCCCACTGGAGACCAGAATAATTCCCATGAGTTGGCCACTCAAATGGCAGGAACAGAAGGGGGGCAAAAATCCTCTCTGATATTTCCACTCCTTTACCCTTTCATCTAGTCATTATTGCCTCTGCAGAGTGTGAAACCCCGCATTCAGGCTCAGTTGATTTATGCCCATTTTGTAGTGGTTTAAATAACTCCTGCAGGTGCAAGACAATGAAGAATTGGGCCACTGGGATGCACTAGGCACAAGGGTGTACTTACTGCCTTCTGCAGCAATGGGATTGTGAAGAACACCATAATGACTCTTTACATTCAATCCCAGCGGCACTTAAGCGTGTACATGTACGAAACAGCTTCGGAAGTGTATAGCAAAGAGCCTGGAAAGATAAAGAATAATTCAGAAAACTTCTCTGGGTTAATATGCTAAAACTTGCTAGATATACCCTCACAAAAAGAAAGTGCTTATTAGAAAACCTTGGTGAAATGCAGGTGGATGTGGTATAAAGTTGTTCACCTCAGACACTGCAGCTGAGGTGAACGGGTACGTGCAAAGCAGGCAGGTGTGGGCACAACTTTTCTTCCAGCATTAGGGGAGAAGTCAATATATTAAATCCTGGGGTTCGTGCACAGGCAGTTAGGATCTGAATAATTTTTGTTGTATTCCAAGGCAGCAGGTTTATTTTCACTGTATTTTTTGACACTGATTTTCCTATACCAAAGGCACCTATGTCTGAACAGGTGCCATCTCTGGTTTGCACTAACCTAACTACAGGTGAGGTAGTCTAGGAACTCTTTTATTCCATTGATGCATGTATTGCACTTGTCGTTTCAATAATGGGAGGACTTTAGTTTCCTGCACCATCAGTGTAACACCATGAACGGCAAATGTGATTAAAAATAAAGCAATCTAACAAAATTAGAGGTGAGCCACAGCTATGTGCTCAAAAAGGGAAAGAATAGGATTAATAACTGATGCAGTGAGAGAGGTGAAGCATGCTTGCAGGGAGTAGAAGTAGCAAATGTTATAGATGGTACTATATACTGTGAATGAACATCAAAAGCCTTGGAGGCTGGGTTCAGAAGCTTATCAGAAGTTACCTCGGCCTATTTGATTGAGAATTCATGCTGGTAATTTCCAAAGATTGGATTTCCTTGTGAGATCTTTAGTAGTTTCTCGTCTGGGTCAGATTAAAGGACAAGAAGAACAGCTCTGCTGGCACTACAGTGTTTCTGCTTGCTAGCCTAGTTAAAACTAGGAGGTATACAGATATTAAAAACACATAGACATAAAATACTCAAATAAAGCCAGATTTTTTTCATGCTTTAGAACAGTGCTGCATACAGTATAATCACTTCAAGTACACAAAGAAAATACAGACCCACTCTTTTATCTTTTTACTGGTTCCTAAATGGGTCAGGCAGAGGCCCCTTTTCATGTAAAACTCGATGCCTTAAAAAGCACATGGCCAAAGTTAGAATCTAAATTCATAAAACCTAAATAAGTTTTGGTATTTTTATATATGTATGTTGGGAGGTTTTTTTAGCATCAAGGCACTCAGAATGCTCCCAGGAAACACTCAGCACCTTTTCAAACAAACAAATTAGATAACTGGCTTTTAAATACATCAATTTTCAAGTGATTGGCAGGTGTGTGGCATTGATCTTTTTTCTGCTGCATGTTTTTGTTACAGAAAGGATACATATTTCTCAGTTGTCACCTGTATTAATCAGTGGTGGGCTCTCAAACCTTGTCCTCTCAACAGCCTCAAAGGACAACGATAAGAATTCAACTGACCACTGAGCGACACACTGAAAGGACTTCTACAAATTCAGGCTTGTCACTTGAGCCAGAATCACTTTGATGATGTTACCAGAGTAATTTAGGGAAAAAGAATACTCACATTGCCTAACATTTCATTTAAAAAAACAAACAAACGAACAATCTTTTGGGAACCCTTGAGCTCAGCAACAGCTCTTGCAGGGCAGTGGCAGCAGAGATACTCCCTGCAGCAATCAGTCAGTATTAACTCTTGAAGGCATGGAGATATTTTGGGGTTTTTCCCCAAGGTAGAGAGATGGAGATGCGGCTGCAGCGGAGACAGAGCTTTGCCACCGGCCTCTCACTGCTGGGGATGGATCCGGTCTCGACACAAGATGGCACCAGGGACCAGTCTCTCAGGAAAGCCTTCCAAACCTTTTGCCTCATGGCCTGCAGCAAGCACAGGTGTTACAAATCTGTTCTTTTCTTTGAGTTACCAAAAGTAGTTTCATATTTTCAGATAAACAAAATTTCTGTCTCAGTGATACTGCTGGCCCTGGCTGCACTTGCGAGCCCACTGAGAAGGGCTCCTTGTTTTGCACCATGAAACTGGCTCCTCTCCTAAAGAAATGCTCTCAGAGGAAGTCCAGCATCTTACAGCCTGTTTCAATACCAAAGTGAGAGTTTTTCCTTTTGCTCTAAACCACAAATCTTTAAGGTATTATTCCCTTTTTTTCACTCTTACAGGCTTCCTAGTGAAACAGAGACGTTATTTAGATTTTTGTGCTTAAAATTAAGGTTAGGATGCCTGATTTCAGTGCAAAGGCCGGCAGTGTATTTTGCTTAAATATGTGCTGTAATGATTGTCATACTGACCAATGTGAGAATACACAACCATGTATAACAAGACCTCACTGTAAAAATAATTTCTCTTTCTGTTATTGCCTTTCAGAAATTAAATTAAATTAAAATGTAAATTTGAATGTTTTAGCATGAAGGGCACACATATTTTTTTAGCAGCTTTGTTCATAATCACTCATCGGTGGAAAAAAAGCATGCACTGGGAAAAAATGAGCAAGGTTCAACTTCTTAGCTGTAAAAATTCACTTCAGAAAGGGTATTAAAAGTCCATAGTTTCCCTAACTAATTTCTTCTATGTGAGTAACTGTTGGAAACACTGACAAGTGAATGTAAACAAGAGGGATCACAGTTTAAAACTGATCCCTTCATTAGTCCTTGGCCTGCTGTCCACGTGTGTTTGGGATCCCCACTTAGCTGGCTGGCAGTGTAACCTTGCTGCAGGGCTGTGCGTTCCACAGCAATCACACAATTAAGTACCAATGACTGGCAACACTATTGTTCAATTAGTCTCATAAAGTATGTAAAGCTAGAAGATATTTCACAAATAGGTCTTCAGAGATACTTGCCTCGGCAAATTCACTTTAAGGCAAGGCAGCATAAAGAATACTTTTAATTGAAACACGTTATAGCATGGCATCCAATTTTGTTTTTCTGGTGGCTAAAGCAATGGGTCAAAATCTGTGTGTTACACTGATAAAGACCATAGAAGTTGGTACAATTGGAGAGATAAGCCTGAGAGAAGCACTGAGCCCTGTCTCACAGTCAGTGTTTATAATAATCTGCAGACGTGGACCATGCAAGAAGGACTATCACCCTACTAGCAGCTTGTCAGGAATTGTCATTTGAAATGATAACATAACTGTGCGCATGTACCATCATGAGGTGGCCTGAAGCCAGAGCCTGAAGCAGCCAGATGAGCTGTTAAAGGGAGGTGATGTCTTCCAAATCTGAGCAGGTGGAAACAAGATACACATCTCACTCTCCCTAGCCCATAAACATGCTACTGCTTTTCTAGGTGCCCTTTAGGGGTCACCACTTGGGATGAAAAAAGACTTGGCTGTTCTGTCCTGAGTGTCAGACTGCTGGGAGATTACCGGTTGCCACGATCTGAGCAACCACACGGCAAATGCACAAGGCATTCGTGCAGATCTGCTGGTAGACCAAAGATGTCCTGTGGCAGCGAAACAGAGCTGGGTTGGTGCAGTGACCCTTTACTGGGACCAGGTTCCTCTCTGCCCTAGTGTGCTGGCTCACTGCAGCTCTTTATTTCAGTATCTTTGATACCCTTTCCATTTATGCTCAAAATCTGGAAAGGTTGCAAGAGCAGATTAGGAACCTAGCACAGCTTTATTTTTTTTAAGCAAAATAAGTATGAGAAATGATTGTCCCAATTTTCTGAGACAGTATGGGAAGTACATTTAGGACACTGTTTCCTGGAAATGACAGGAAGCATTGCCCAACTCTGTTGTTCACCTTCCTACTACGATGTTACAACTTTGCCATAATACCATGGCAGACAAACTCGTGGCCTTCTGCCACCTGTTCACTATTGCCTTTCATCCCCTCTGTCCTTGCTCTTGTTAAGATTGTGTGTGCTTCATTCCTGAGGGCTCAAAGTGGATTCCTTTCTGTGAATGTCTCCTATAGTCTGTGTTGGAAACAACACAAGAGCCCTGTAAGCGCTGGCCTGTGGCTTGAGGACTACCTGGGCAAGTTCTGATCCATGCCTGTCCTTGGCTGTGTGCTTGGCTTTATTTTTAGGTAAGCCAGTCAAGATGACTGTTGTGCACTGAAACTAGTCCTGTGTGTAGCACCTTGGTGGATTTTGGACTTTGTAGTTCCAGGGAAGAGCTGATCAGGACTGGTTGCTCAATTTTAAGAGAAACAGGATTTTGGAGAGTCCTGGTGAGTACATGGAGACAGCTAGTTGGAAGGCTGCAGTTGAGAAAAAGCTATGCCAGAATATCATGGAAAAAAGACAAAAGGAAGACTTATCACAGAAAAAGAAAAAACAGAAGTTATAAATTAGCAGTTGAGAAGACACAATCAAGAAGAAAAAAAACAGTGTTTATTATAGCCAGTGAGAGGGAAAATTTAATCAGAATGGATTATTTGATGAGAGAACTTCAGATAAATACGGCATTTGTGAAAACTAATTAGATAATAAATTAAGAGATTGTATAATAACAAATCAGGGCAAATATTCCTGTTGTCAGAATTACTGATGAATAATTTCCTAATAGAGGTTTT
Source organism: Pomatostomus ruficeps (assembly GCA_013400735.1). Classification (NCBI taxonomy): domain Eukaryota; kingdom Metazoa; phylum Chordata; class Aves; order Passeriformes; family Timaliidae; genus Pomatostomus; species Pomatostomus ruficeps. Next base: position 22,825 of record VYZT01046695.1, read on the forward strand.
AAATCTTTCCTCAGCATATACATTTCCTAGCACATATTTTTGAAATTTACAGTCAAACGATATTTATTTCTGTAATGTCTGTAAATTAGGCCTTCATACATTTGAAGACCCTTTGGTAATATAACAGGATTGAGTTCACTCTGCAGTGGAGTCTGAACTCCAATTTGCTAACTTTAGTGAGACCAGCATTTCAGCTGTAATATGTTATTAACCTGCTTTCATGCATATAATGTAAAGAAACTTTCTATACTTGGAAAAATAGAGGTGGCCTAACTTGTTCACTGAACCCACCTAAATCTTCTTCATTCACTCCTCACCTGCTTTGCCTGTTCCGTGCTCTGTATAGTAACAGAACAAATATAAAATCTGCATTTGTATGAAGGAGAATACCTAAGTAGAAACCATTTATAGTACGAGCCAGCTCTATTTAAAATGCATTACATTGGTCTTGTGTGTTTACCAAATGACAGAAAAGTGTCGTCCAGAGCATGTCATTTACCTATTTCCTTACTTTTACCAGTCTGACCTAATGCTCTTTTCAAAAACAAAACACTTGAATTTGGTTTCTGGTAAACAAACTTTTCTGGACTCATTGAATGGTGGTTCACATACCAGTCATTGCTTACCTGTTATGTTTGCCAGTCTTTATCAATGTTATCTCATGCCTTTGGGAAGGACCTAAAAATGGCCTGTGCCATATTAGTAATACTATACACTTTACTGTTACACCTCAGTTCCACAATGAATGAGATACATACAGGGGTCAGTGAAATAATGGACATATGCCAAGTTCACTCGTATTTTTGTCCTGAGTGGCATTTAAATCTATTCACAAACACAAGTCAGAGTGCATAACTTAGCCATGCTGAGGGATATACAGGTTGGCTGAGTCAGAAGCCAAATAAGGGATGGTGGGTTTGTATCATGTATGTTTTTACATAATCAATTAAGCTCTGAGAACTTGATTAATCACCTTGACTTATAAACTGGAGCCAAGAGAAAGTCACATGAGTAAGAGGTAAATGCCACTGTGCCCCCAAGACAGCATGCAGCAACACTGACTAGCTGAGAAACTGTCCCAAAGGAGGTCAGAGTCCCCTGAAAAGCCCTTAGGAATGTCTAAAAATATAATACCTAAGAACACTCTTTTCAAACTAAAAAAATAGAGAATGACTTTTGGGTACAAGTACTCTTGTACCTAGTAGAAACCTGAAGCCCTTTTTCTGTAAGAGGTGTGTTTCTATCATTACAGCTGTGAGGAGGTACATCTGACTGTGGTAGAACTTATTCATAGCTCATCCATTTAAATTTTTTCTTTTCACCTTGAACTTTGCTCTCCATGTTTCCTGACCATTTGATTAGCAATTTATAGGTAAATTAACACTACTGACAGCCATTCCCCAGCCAGCCTTGCTGTCATTAAGTGGAGGCTACTTGTCTAGAATTCAGGAACAGAGAAAACAATGTGGCGGGACAGAGGGAAGAATAAAGTCAGTTCAGTGTTACCCTGCTAAAGTTAGCCATCTGAGGCTCTAACGTGGCAATAAGGTGTGGGGAGTGTAAAACAGTGCACGGTGCTGGTCTTAGAGAAATCATTACATCAAATATTTGAAGGGTTTGTCCAAAGAGATTCTTATAGTTCATTAGAGCTTCCTCTTTGCCTGGCCTCTCACTGTGTGAAGCGGCCCAGGTGAGACCCAGAGGCGGAACAGACCCACACACGGCAGTGCAACACCAAATCCTATTAGAATATGGGTGTTCCTTACATCCATATTCTGGTATCTTCTCAGTACTTTGTCTAGATTCAGAAATCAATTACCTCAAAATTACCTCCTTCTTTTGATGTTTACTCAGTTTGATTTCAGTTTGTTCCTTTAACCAGCCAGCATGAATTAACCAACATGTTTTGCACATACCAGATATGACCTTGGCCCCTCTGGGTTCAGATAGAAGGACCTAAAATATTTTTTATCTTCACTTAACTCAGAGGGAAGCTTGAGCTTGGCTCCTACCATCTCCTCCTTTCACCGCACCATAACAATGCCTGAAAAGTTTGAGTTATTTCATGTAAGTTAGAAATGTGAATGTGTTACGAGTCAGCTTTGAATATGGCCTCGATTCCAAAAGGTGTTATCATCAAATCAAAATTATTCACACATGTCAAGTTAACATTTTATTTTTATTCCTTACTCAATTTTTGGCAAGCTTACAGGAGCTGTCAGTGTTTCAGTATTTTGAGAAGAATATTTTAATAAAACAGTGATGTGCTGAAAGGGGTTCACAAGAACTCACTAGAGGCCCTTGTTAAAATTCTGCCACCCTTCAAAAAATTATTCCCTTGCCTCTCAAGGAGTTCACCCCCTCTCTGGATACTGCTAAATCATTTCTGCCAGGGATGAGTTTCATCCCTTGGGGCTCATAAAGATACTTCTGAAGAGCAAATTGTTTGCCTTTGAAATAGACCAGATTGCATGAAATAGCAGACACTTTAAAAATAAATTCCTGGGGTAGCAACACTTCCCCGCTCCCCCCGCCCAAGCATCCGATCCGATCTCCGCCACCCGTACCTCTCATTGTGTTATACTATCAAGTACTCAATCTATTTCTCAGGAACAAAGTATAAACAGTTCCAGCAAGTGCACCTAATATAACTTTTTTTGCCAAGTGGCATTGCCTCCCTGCTAGGCTGTGGTTATAGGAAAGGTTATTTAGATTTAAAGGTAAAAAACCAAAAAAGCCAGGTTCTCCCCATGAGCATACAGGGCTTGAGTTTATTTCAGTTTAAATGAGGAAAATTTTGTAGGACTCTTTTCAAAAGTGCTTCAGCATACGACTGTAATAAAATAAAAGACCTATTAGGTGCTATGAAAAAAATGCAGTACTTAAAAATTGGAATTCTGGTAATCTTGCCAAAATGGGTTAATTCTTTATTTTTATTGCTTAACTTGATGTGATTGAATGTTTAAATTATGACTGTGTAGACCTAGATGAGTTTGCCTTGGAAGAACTGGTGTGCTGGATACACCAGAGCTTCTTTTTTAAATGCTGAATTGAGAGGAAATATCTGAGTAGAAATTTTCTTTCTACTGAATGCACTCTTGCCAATCACTGAAAAGTAGGGTCTTTTCTGTATAGGATATGCATGATTCACATTTTTTACCATAAAAATTTTTTCTAAGATGATGCTCTTTGTTTTAAAACAGAAGTAAAACCTTGCCTATGTGTTCCAAGTATAAATTCATACTGTTGCATTTCATTAGCCAAAAGAAAACCAGGAAACTCTGAATGGTTCTTTTTCACCTCATTGGCTTTTTAATTCTGAAGCTCATAGATGATTACTGAAATGGGAATATTATCAATTTCTTTCACAGCAAAATTTAAATAACCCATCTGACATATGGTCTAGCTTTGTTTGGATTGTTTCTGCCAATCCAATGGCTGTGGCAATTGGAAGGAGAATATAGATCACCATTTAAAATGAATGAGCCTTAAGACCCTGTTAGATTAATAGAACAGCTAACAAGTATAACAGCTGTTTCCACTGCTGCATTCTTTGGTTTCACATCTAAAATATTCAATAAAATATCTTTTTTTTTTTTCTTAAGCTGTTGTAAAACTAAGCTTGCTGTTAACCTGAAAGGGTAAAATCCTATTTAGTGGAACATTGTTCCTGAGCAAGATTTAGGTTCACCAACTATGATATTCACTGCTTTACTGGCGTTTGTCCTGCTTTTAGGGCCACTGCTAGAAAATAGTACCAATGAGTGCTTCTGTGCTTCAGGTGATGTGTTGTCACTGTATGAAAAATGAACCAACCAAGCAAGATATTAGGGAGTAATACTTAAAACCTGTCTCAAGAAAGTGTTGATTGTCTCTGCAACTCTGATGGCATTATAGTTTTACTGGTTTCTAAGCAAGGAGTAAGGCATGGCTATCATCATGTAGCATTATTTGGACAGAGCACCCAGAAGGCTAGGCTGTACTCCTGCTACTCATCCACTGAAAGACTGTGGGGAAAATACTCAACCTCCTTATATCTTCATTTTTCTCTCTCCCTTAAATATGGTAGGACATTTACCTCCTCTAGGAAATATTCACACATGAGTTTTGATGAAAAATGTTATGGGAAAGATAGGTACTAACAACATTTCAATAGCCTTGCAAAATGAAAAGTGGCTGAATACCTAACAAAATGAACATGCTCCTGAGTAGTTGACAGTTATAGTCACAGTAACTTTTGCTGACTGGCAAATGACTAAAGCCTGGAATTTCTGGCTTATTCTGAAGATTTGAATTGTGTAATTACTCCCTTAGAAGAGTTAGAGTTGAAGGGAAATGTATGGTGTATAAACACATATCAGAAGATGCAGCTTCATATGCAGTTTAGAGTAAGAGGGAAAAACTTTTCCAAAGCAAAGTAATTGAACGTGCTGATACTCGTAAACCCGTAGGTCATGTAATTCTGTGGAGCAAAACATTGAAAGATAATCTCTGCTGGTTTTGTACAAACCTTTTTGGGTTTGTTAAGACTATCTTCGGAGCTATAGCTGAAAGCCTGTATCTAGCACTGCTTGTATATAGGAGTCTGCAGTTGTATGCACAGCAGGATCCAGAGGGGAGCACACTGCCTTGTGGGGGAGGCAGGGGGCTAGTGTTCCTGCATTGCATTAGAAAAATATGTATTAGGCAGCAATACTTGTAAACTTACTTTTCAGTTGAACATTTTCTTTTTTTGCCTTCCACTATGATGGCTAAGTCAATATGTGATTGTTGCAAACAATTTTTTCAATTACTAGTCATGATCTTCAATTAATCAATGGTTGCACTGATTTGGCAATGGTAGCAGTAGATCTTGAAGCATGAAAATTCTTAGTACAACATCCAAGCAGACACCCAAAATCCTAGAAAATTCCTGAAGTGCTGATTTCCTTGAATTTAAGTAGCTGGAAATGTTTGTGATGTGTAATAGCCTGACACAGAGCTGTATCACTGAAAACAAGTGCATCATGTTACCCTGGTGAGCAAACCATCTTTTCTGGGAGCAAATGTAGGAATAGGACTTGGGAAGAGGAGAACCTGCAGACATTGTGGACTAACCTGGTATAAGAATCAGGCAAGTCCTGACTGAGGGTGTCTGAACATCCATTTGAACGGAATACTTAGTTTTTAATACTTAGCTATCGCAGAAGAAACTGTTGAGAAAAAGAAGGCCGTGTGCCAAGGATCTCTATGGACTGTTCAGCTTGGTTACAGTTAAAGAGATCCACGTTTTGCTGTTTTGACAGTGCTTCTATTGAACTAGCTTTATCTTGTCTCTGCATATCTCCTGAGACTTTCAAACAGAATGGGAAAGCAGTAGATCTGTCCTCTGAGTCAGCAAAAATTTTAAGAAAAATTGAAACATATTATTAATTTGGATTGCTTTGGAGTCTATTGTGCAAAATCCCCTAAAATACAAAACAGAATGTAAAAAATATCAATATGGAAAAACTCAGTAATAAAACTTTCCCATTTAGAACTTTATAGTCCAACTGTCCAGCTTCTATTTTGGAAGAACATTTTTTGATCAATCCTAGTTGATTTAAAATGTATATTTCTTCAAAATATAGCTGTGTGTGTATTCAGTTCTGCATATTTTATTTTTTTTTTCATTTGTGATTTGCGTTAAAATCACTTGCAGAAATGTTGGGATTAGTTAGAGCTGTTAAAAAGTACCTATACTGTTGAGTGCCGAGTGCAACAATTTTTGTTGGTATGTAGTGCTATGGAAATATGTATTACAATGTTAGATGAAGATTGTTACACTGATGATACAGAGCATACAATTGCCAACTTTTCAGATGATAGAAAGACAGAGAATATTACCAGGGCTCTAATAATAAATTCAGAGATTAATTTGTTGCTTTGATATTATATATCACATCCCAGCCTATGTACAGTCTCAGTCTGAAGACAGACATCAGGATTGTTACGTGTATTTTAATAATGTTTAGATGATGTGTTCATGAAGCATCACTTTACACTAGAAAATTGAAGGAATGCATTTTGATAAAATAAAGACATACTGGACTAGATTTCTCTTTATGTTTGAATTGTTGCTGCATAAGGCTCTGCTATTAGAGTCCATTAGCACAGTGACTTTACAGCTTGGTGAGGGATTTATGGGTCAGTTTGTCCCTACAGACACGGTGGTTAAGGTGTGAAGTAGCCATAGGAAATTCAGTGTTATATAACAATTTGTACTGCCAAAACCCAGGAAGGGACTACAGTAGCCTTCAGCAGAGGTTGTTATAATAGTTCCTTCTTGAAGCAGAAAAAGAAACTATAAGGAAAGTGTCAAATCATAACTAATTATTGTTTGCAAATTCTGGCCATCCAAGAGGGCATAGTGAAGTAACTTAGAAATAAAGAATTACTTTATAATTGAAAGGGTATATAGAAATCCTGGACTGGAAGGCTTTAACTACAAGGCAAGAAGAGCATGAAGAAAAGACTGAGATGACACGTGCCAGAGTCACAGCTAAAACACCTGCCTTACTTTGCTGCAAGGGGAAGGTCTTAGGCAAAGATCTTGTTTTCTTATCTATACTGTATGATGGTTTGCTCTCTTCTACTTTCTTTTTATACCTTGAAACATTTTCCTTTACAGGTTTGAATTGATTTCTTGTAACTGTAGTCTCTTCTAAAACTATTGCCTTTGTGAAAGAGGCTGCTAATTCTCAAAAAAAAAAAAAAAAAAAAAAA
>VYZT01046695.1:29618-80580 GCA_013400735.1 Pomatostomus ruficeps
GAAATCTGCAGTGCTATGGATTATGTTACTATCTATGGCCAAAAGTCTCCAGTCATGCTTTATTCCAAGAAGCAGCAGCCTGTGTCCACGTGTTGGCTGTGCTAACTGAAAGAGAGGCCAGGCATGGGAGAGACTGTTGGTTACACCGCATAATTCCCAGCCCGTTTATGTACTGTGCTGATTTAACTTTTCAAGAAAATATCTGAGCAGTGTTTGAGGGACTTGATGTGTCATAAATAATTCCCAATGGGAAGAGTGGGGAAGACTGATCAGAATGGCCTCTCTTCTCTGTACACCATTCTCCAGCCTGACTGGCTAAACTGAGACAAGAGTGTGCAGACATGAAGTTACCTTTCCAGTCATGCAGGCTGGTCAAGGTGAATTCTTTTAAACATTGATGATGCATGCTCCTGTAGAACCATAATTACATATGGCTGAAGAAAGAAATGACAAATAGCATGTAAAGAGATACTGCAAACGTAGCTGCAAGTGACTGGGAGGCTGTGTTGATGGGACTGCTTAGGGGTCAGGAACTGGAATCAGCTTTATTCAATATATTCATTGGTGACCTTGAGGACAAAATGAATTCCATACTGATTAAAATTTTTAAACAACACACCTTAAAGGAAGAGTAGATAGAGAAGATGGTAAATTAAAAATCCAAAGGGGTCTGACTGCTTTGAGGGTGAATTAAAAAGAGATGAAGTTTTTGTAAAGAAATCAAGGCAAAACATCAGCAGAAGTACTTGAAGTTCTTTTTTGTTGTATGCATCAGAGAGTTTTGGTGCATTTTTGCACCATCTGTTTTTTCATTTTTTTGATACAAGACCACTCTTTGCCCTTAAGTCCCCTGCAGTCACACACATAGAAAAACAGGACAATAGAGTGCAATGGCATCATTGAAAGGTCTGAGTAGCCTAGATACCTTAGGGGTATAATGGATTTTTATTCCCAGACCCTTCCCACCTGACTCCAAGAACTTAACTGAAGTATCTAGATTAGGCATCCCATTATAAAAGTTAAGTGGGATGAATCCAGGCCTCACAGGTGACCATTAGGGAGCACAGACAAGGTGACTTTCATCATCATGTTCTCTCTGAGTAGCACTCTTGTTGCATCAGCCATCTTGGAAGAACATATTTTATAAGTAGGGAAAAATTAAAAAAGGAAGGGTTCACAGAAAAATCTGCAAGGAGCTGGAGCACTGTTCCCATTTAATAAGAAATAAAGGCAATAGCACCAATTTCTTTTGTGATCCAAGTGTCCAAATGAATTGGATCATCAAAGGTTATACTGCGTAAGTGTTAAGCAGAATATGGTTTGAAAGAAATCTGTGTCTTGTAATAACTGTAAGGATAAAAGAGTCTAAAATATCCAACTATATATAATATCTATGAAATTAAGCTGCATAATGTAATGACATGTTATGCTACCATTAACACATTATAACTATGTAATTTGGAAGGCTAATTTTTTTTTTTGTAGAACCACTTAACTACATAAAATTGAAAATAATGATTATTGTAACTACCATTTTTTGTCTTTGGAAGTTCAAAATTAAATATGCCATATACAGTTATTTTATGATGATGTGTAATTTTATGAAATGGTCGTATAACATGCACAGTAATTATTGACATAAAAATCCTAAATACATAAATCATCTCATATAAAATCTGTTATAACACATTAACTTTACCAGCAGCCAAGGTAAGTCATTCAGCATCTCATTGACTTAACACCCAGAGTCGACCAAGGAACTCAGATAAGATGACAGGAAATTGCAAATCTTAGCTAAGATATAAAATAATCATATCAAGGCAGCCTTGGATCTGAAACTTCTCCATTCTGTTTTCTTCTGACTTTCTAGTACTTCAATTCTTTGAAGACTGGCATGGAAAAAAGTAAAATCTGACAGGTCACCCTGATGGCCCTCTTAGTCTAGTTGTAATGTATCTTGCAATTGGGTTCCCATCAGTCCTTTGGAGACTATTCAACTGCCTAACTCAGCTCATTTTCAGGAAATTTTTTTCTAATATTCAGTATAATTTTTTCTCTATCACTCTTGCTAATATGCTTTAAAAATTTAGACTATTATCATTCTCCCCATATGTCTTACTTATGACTCTGGGAAATTATATGTATACATGTCTTCCAGCCTCATAACCATTTCTATTAGTCTTCTCGGAACTCTCTGTAAATTGTTGCTATCATTTAGAGAGGTCTTCTGCTCTGACTCATAAATCCACATATATTTCGGATACTTTGGGGAAACCAACCTTTTCTGCTAATGAATCAAAATTATTGAAAGGAATATTTATTTCATGCCATGATTACGTGACAGTAAAAACTCAAGTGTCAAACAACGAGCAAAATTGTGAGCTTATTATAAATGAGAGTTGATCAAACTATCAATTCTTGCATTTTTAAATTTTCCTTCACTCTGAAGAAGTAAGAAATTCTTTTTTAAAAATCTTCCATGTAGCTAAAAACTTAGAGAGATAAAAGAAATATAAAAAGTAATCTGTACTAATAACATACTCTGTTTTAAGTTTGTAATGTTATTGTATTTTTTAATTCAAATAAATAAAATAATAAAAAATATTTACAACAGTATAATAATACATTTTTATCAACACATTTTGAAGTTTTCTATTTGAAATTCTGAAAAATCTGCATTCATAGGGAAAATGTTTCACAGAATTTTTTTTATAAACTAATATTTGAGGAGATAGAGCTAGAAAAGCTCCATTCTCTCATGTATCTCCTTCATTGCACAGACTGAAACATGATTGGCAATTTCAAAGCACTTTTAATTCTATTATACTGTATATCCTCAGAGAATAGTGTTCATGCACTAATGGGCACAGAACACTTTACAGAAAATACAGCAAAAGAGTTTATATGAGTTATCTTATGTGTGAGCTAGGCTTTGCAGTCTGAAAAGAGGGGTAGATTTTACATGTTCTTTGTAACCTAATGTTCCTAGGAAATGAAACGAGTTGTGTTAGAGATGGGCAACTTTGTTCATCCTAGGATTTTGGAAGAACAGAATAGGATAGGAGAAGAACAGAGGTGTAGGAATGTTCCTCCCTTCCCTGGACCTTGTCTGAAGGTGTGTGTTGCCAGAAACTTCACCAAATTTCCTTTATGTGCCTGATTTCTTCCCACTGAGTTATTCTGGCCTGTAAGCTGTACCTCAGCACAGAGCAGATCTGTCTCAGTCTCATTCAGTGTGCAAGGCTGAATGATACAGCAGTGCTAAAGAGCTTCCCAACAAGAGGGAGTGATAGTACAAAGCCAACATAACCAGTTCAGCATAACAAGGTCACTGCTTCTTGCTGATCTGAGAGGAGTTTGCGGTACGGTAGAAAGATGAAGGATGAGAGCTCCATGCTGCAAGATTTCTTTAGCAGCCAAAGAGTGTTTACAGAAGCACTAGAGAGCCCAGCATTTCCCCCTAGAAGACGGTTATTTGCTGCTCAGGAGCCTCTATCCGTACTTTTTTCTCCATAAATCTGGTGATTCTCTCCAGCATCTTTAAAAGATACTTATATTGCCTTACCAGGCACCATTTAGGTTTTATTAAGGCCAAGTGTCAAGAGAATAGTGAAGTATTTATATGAGATCTTTCATTAAATGCACTACATATATTCAGAAAAATCTGGCCCAAGCAAGTTTACTAACATTCTCAAACTTTTATACACCTGAATAATTTATTTTGTCACGCACAAAATTCACTCCCAACACTTATTTTTTCAAGATTTCATATTCCATGTGCCCCTGTAAGTTCAGCTGAAATGGTAGAAATCAGGAAAGTTTTAAAAATCATTAAGTTCTCTTTTCAGCAAAGAAGTAGCAACTATTTTAAAATCTTCTAAAAATGGAAAGCTGAGGTGTTAGCTAGAAAAAAAGAAATTAAAAAAATAAAACTAAAAAATTTTAAAATATTTTCAGAAGGGGAACTTACTGAATTGAAAATTAAAACTTCTACTCTTCTATTCAGAATGACTAGCCTACAAGTGTGGAAGTGAGTGTGCTTATAAATGACTATATTTTAATACTAGATTTTCTGAGTATTAGTCCTGAACATCAATAGTGTGTTTTCTTTTCCCTATGCAGTGTGCACACACAAGTCCCATTAATGTCGGTGAGAATTAGTATCAACAGGAGACTATAGATCCCTGAGATAGTTTTTCATAATGGTGAAGGCTTAGTTGAAGAAACTATGGGAGATCAATAATGCACTGAGGACACATTTTCTTCCTAGGTGTGACATAGTAGGGGTTTTCTAATGTCAAAGCTCAGATAGGGAACAAAGGCAACAAGAAATGGAAATAGCAAATCATTTGGCTGGCTTGTTTGAACTGAACAGCTTTTCTCAATGACAATCTGGAGCATAATATAAGAAATTTATCACTGATTCCCATTACTACATTTTTGTATTTCTTTCAGAGTAATTGTGGCATCCTAGTGCTAACTGGCAATGTTATCTAGTGTCTGTTCTGCAAACCTGTCTCTTTGGCTAACAAAATATTAAATGGCAGGGTAACCTCAAGAAAAGCCCAAAGGGAGCTAGGTATGGTCATGATGCGTTGTGTAAGCAGCTTGAAGTTGAAAGGTATCCTGCAGTAACTATTCAATTTATACAGAATTTCTGCAAACAGAGTTAAGTAAATGTTTTATACCAGTATCCTGCTGGCTTTTGACTGTAGATAAAGATGTTGAGTGTGGTGCCTTTCAAATGTGAGCTCTAATTTATGCAATTTACACTATTTTTAGTGTCAGGCAGCTGTTATATCTTTTCTTTTCTTTTCCTCTTCAAATAAAGGACATTTGGCTTTTTTTAGAAATTGTTAATATTGGTTTACCATTTTTGTAATATCAAGCTCAGGATGCATGATTATGTTATAGGAGGAATATATTTGAAATTCTGAATAGAAATATGTGCTATAACAGCACTGTTTTCCTGAGATCAAATTAAATAATAGTTATGGATGGAAAAACTGCTTTTGAAACTTGCTACTTTCTTCCAAAGACAGTGAGAGTTGCTACTGAGAGCAAGGTCAATGCAAAAAAAAATAAACCAAACCAAACCAAAACAATAAGAAAAAGCTCCAAACTAAAAATATGAAGAAAATCAATAAATACCTAAATTATTTAAGGACAAAATACAACGGGGTGTCTTACTGTCATGCACCATAGCCTGCATCGGCGAGCAGACAGGTGGATTGTCTCTAGCCGGGGCTGGGCTGGACACTCTCTCCAGCATGCTCATTAGCAGCTCCGTGCCTGGGCTCCCTGTTAGTAGAAAGGCAGGGATCGCAGCAGGGAAGTTAGATCTCAGGCTTCTCACATTCCTGCTCTATCTTAGCAAAGCTTTGCGAAGCCTTTTCTGGCAGCTCATTAGTAGGTGCACTGATGCATAAGAGAAAGTCATTAGAAGTGTTTTTCAACATTGGCTTTTGATCAGGTGACTAGTAGCTTCGTAGAGACATTTGCTTACGTTGTTTTCTATAAGAGATTCTGTTGCTATATTGAGAATGACACACATATAAAATGTGAAAAACTAGCTTGACCTTTCTACGACAAAAGGAAAAAAGCTCCATTAGTTCCCTGAATCTTGTCTTTAGATTGTCAACTATGACGTAATAGAAACATGGAATTCTCACTCTTTTAGCTTTAATAATCTATGCCATGTTCAACTATATCATTCGATTTAAGGTTATGTCAAAAAGGACACTGCTATGAAAGAATGCAGCTGGCATGCCTTAAGCTTTATGATTTACTTTTAGCAATAAGCATTAGCTACTTTCTTTTTCCATGCGGACTGACATTTTTAGCATTTTAAGACTAAATCTATCTGTAGGGCAAAGTAAAATGCACAGTAAAATTTTATTGGATCAGATAGGGTGGACTGCTTGAGTGCCCTGAGTAGTATCTTCTCTGGAAGGATTCCTTGTTGCATGGGAATCATTTTACTAAATCCTAAGAAAACTATGCAAGTTTAATTGGAAATAGTTCTAAAAGAAAACTGTAAGTAGCATCTTGTTTTCTCAAACCTGCTTAAATAGGCTGTAGAAAATGAACTTGTGCACAGAAACCAAAGGAGTTTGGTGTAAGACTTATGCTTCAATAATGAACATGCTTCTTTTGTTACTGGCTCTTTCTAGACAGTCGCTTGTTATGTAATATTGCACATGCCAGTATAACAATACTTCTGCTATCTAAAATGCCTGTGGTGACTGTCTAGTGCCTTTGCTCTGCAGAAAAATCTCATGTTAAGCACATGTGATGATGTGCAACCAAACAAGAGGAGGTAAAATGGCTTTTGTAAAAGTTTATTGAAACAAAATACATCAGCTTAATCAGGCCTGCTTCTGGCTATGTACGAACATGACATGCCAATTACATAAAGTTCCAGCTCAGCTAAGACTCCTGCTGACTAATTCAGTGTTGATTGTTTTCCGCTACACAGCTTTGAGTGCTTATTAAGGCTGAGAAAAAAAAAAGGGAGAGGGGCAACAATTGTAGGAATTCTTTGCTTCCATCAAACTGTCTTATGATTGCCAGCAATTAGTTAAGCTCCTTGGCAGTAAAATGACAAGATGGGACTTGACCAAATACAATGTGTGGAGCACATAGGCATCTGCCCCAGCTGAAAGACATTACAATGTTTGTTAACCTTAAGGGTCATTCCTGATTCACTTCTGCAGACAGAAAACAAGATTTATATAACACAGATCAATACAGCCCTAAGACTTTCACCATTGAGGATGCTAGATTGAGGCACTTCTCTTTATCAGTTTACCATGACACTAATGTATTTTGCCTGTTTTGCCTGGGCAGTGATGAATCTGTTGGCAAGAGAAAACAAATAAGTTCTGTTGTTGAGAGACATGTTGTCTATGATTTGTCTCAGCAGACATGCCAACTTGCTGGCCAATTCATTTCCTATTTAATTTAAGTGGCATATCTGTCTTCCCCTTTCTGGTATGTCTTTTGTCTGCTGCACACCCATACTGGCATGGCAAGAGGTGCCTGCAGTAGATCTTTTCGGGTAAGACTGATACAGGCAGAAGCAAAGTAAAGAATCAGAATCCCTGACTTTTAGTATGGGATTTTTAGCAAATGATACTTTTCTCTCTATTTGCACTCAAAGGAAATCACTTTAATCATCTATTTCAGACAGATGATAGTGATTTATTTTGCATACTCATAACCCAGTAGTCTTTGAAAATATGCCCTGTAATGTGCTGTACTGATGGGGGGTTTATGCAGCAAAAGGTAGCAATTTTTTTCTATTTGCAAGAGTAACTTTTTGAAGAAGTTATTTGCTTGGAAAATAAAATGCGCATTTAGGGTAGTCTTTACTGGGCAGAGAGAAGCTGGGTGCCTATGGACTGCAAATTGAGTTCTGTTGGTTGTGAGACCAAATGCTATTTGCACCGGAAAGTCCTTTCTCTTGCTTCAGAATGACAAATGCATTTCTGAAGGTGTTATTTCCTGTCTGTCCCAGGTTTGTCATTCCTTCATTAAAGCAATTAGTTCCACAGGCAGCTCATTGCTTCTGGAAATAGGTCAATATATAAATTATACGTAAAAAGAATATATCTTCTTACAAAACCTGCTGAAGTGACTGTATGTTGAATAAGCATTTCCCTTAAGAGGCCCTACATCTGGAGGGGTGGGAGCTTGTATCAGAGAGGGCCTTCTCAGCTGAATCCCCTTCAGCCCTGGAATTTTCTTACCCAGTTTGTTAACCTCTAGGGCAGGGTGCAGAGCCCATGTGCTCATTCAGGGCCAGATCCTGCCATTCTTATTTATTTTGAGTGGTAGCATACTCCAAAGGCAGTTAGATCAACTCCAATGGGACCATATGGTTCTACTCAATGCAAGGAACAGTGGCAGAATGGGGGCCTTGGGCTTTTTCCAAAAATGCATTAGATGTAACAGATAGGCATTTTGTTTTGAGAACAATAATCTTCTTATAACTCCATCCTTGTTATTGTTGTGGTAATAGATTTTAGTAATTTGCATTCCATGGGTAGCATAGTCTTTTTTTGATTCAAGAGACTATGGCTGTGGGCACAAATTATCATAAACGGAATGATAAAATAAATAGAGTATTTGAAATGCTAAAAGAGGGAGGGAGAGGAAAGGCAATATTCAAGTGGTTCAAGCCTGACAACTTTTTCTAGCAGATTTAACATTTATTACCAAATACAGCCTTATCTACATCAGCATGTCCATTGTCCACCTACTACTGCACTACTGCAAGTTTCTGGTTTACAGGATCCTACCCTAGATGAAGAAAAACTTTATTGAAGACAGGAAAGTATCGTAACTTAAAACTGTCAAACAGTACCATCATTTAGTGAGGACAGAATTCAAGCAGTAGAATAGTTAACATAAACCACACTTCTCAAATGTGTCAGCTAAATATCTGTGGCAGAACACATTAATTATAGCAGTCAGTTTACCTTTATCCTTCACAACATTTCTGATTAAAATTTCACACATTACAATGATATGTGTCTTTTCTACAAGCTATGAAATTTACTCAACGTCAATAAGTTCTTATTTTAATGTTATTGAAAGAGTTGATGTATGTATAAAAAAAAAAAAAAAGACTTTTGATCCCTGACAGTGAAATCAAAAACTTAACTTCTGTTTTGGATATAGTCATGCTACCTGCATGTGTTATGTGCCTGTGCAAAGCAATCATTAGTAACATTGGATAAAAAGGAATAAAAAAAGTCCCTAACTTTGCTGCCAATAGAGGGTATGTGGTTTCAAATTTTATATTTGCTGAGCTTAATTAAGCCATAGATTATGTTTTGAAAGGTATGTTCAATTAACTGAATCCCTCATGAGGAATTATATGCAGGAAGAGATAATCACAACATTTGTCTGGTTTACAAATGTATATGCATAGGTTAAAAATGTTCTGGATTTTTATTCCATAGAGATATAAAGATTGATAGAAAAATAATGTAAACCAATAATTGCAAATACTTACATAGTAATGTGCATAAAAATTCCAATTATATTAATTATTAAGCATATAAAACTATTTTTATTGGTAGATAATTACTGATGAAAATCTCTTATTTAACATTTTATTTGTGTCTAATTCAAGAATTCATATTTTAAATAAAGTTGCATGTTTACAACAAGGAGATCCATTGAGGCGCATAAAGTATCTAAATCACTCTGCAGAAATGTATCCCGGTGGAAAGAGGAGATGCAGAGCATAGGTCCAGCATAAACCTTTTTAATTAAAGCATAAGCAGTGCTTGAATTTGGTTCATGTGTATCCTCCAAGCCAGCTGGATAAGCCTAAAAATACATTAAGCCAATCTAAAGGCAAATACGTGCTGTGATGTACTGGTAGTCTCCTGCATCGTCATGTACTTGTTGAAAATGAGCGTGTGATTCCATGTGTAATAAGAGAAGTTTGACAAGGGAGCAGAATCATACACTGTCAAAACAAGTGTCTGGACTTTGCCTACACATATATTTTTTGTTAATATACTTGCTTCCAAAGTGACATTTATTTGGTAGGGCAGCACCACTCTTTCCTGACAATGCATTGACTATTTTGATTTCACTGAGAATAGTTTTGACTGCGAACATTTTCTTTTACTGAGACCGTTGCTCACTGACATAAATGGGATCTGATAGCCAAGGCAGGCTCTTGGCTTGGCAACAAGCCACTGGCTTGGTTGTTGGAAGGATAGAGCAAAGTGTTACAGAAGTAGTCCTACAGGGAGAAATCCCTCCTGTCTCGATGGCACCCTCTGAGGAGTGACTGTGAGCACCCATCTCTGGCACGTCCCTCCCTTGCTGGCTGGGTAGTGAACGGAAATGCTGTGCCTGGGCTGTGTCCCGCTCTGGAGGATGCCTCCAGACATGGGGCTAGGACACAGCACGACACTGCTGCAGGGGAAGGTGGTACCTACCATCCAAAGGAAAATGCAGAGGTTGAGGAACATTCACTATGTAGAATTTTTAGGTTGCAGAGTCTCATTGAGGTGAGAGTGTCTAAGACTGCATATGAACATATTTCAGCATGAATGTCTACGTTACTGCAGTATAGGCCAGGCTGAACCTGGACAGCTGTCTAGTCTAGTGCTGTACCTATGCTACCGCAATACAAAATTTATGTGTTACAAGATGAAAGAAGTAACATAAAACAAGCTCTAACATTGTGTAAAGGCAGCTTGGGGATGCAACAGGATCATGTCCCAGTCAAGGACTGATTATTACTCAATTTTCCATTGAGTTTCATGGTCCGCAAAGTGAGGAAATAAAGGCCAAACCTTTGCCAGAAGAGCTGGAGAATGCCCTGGTCTAGTAATTACCAATATAGTTACTCCATCTCGGTCTCATGGGCAGCCAAAGTACTATTCAGCTGATAAATAAGCAAGGTAGTCTTAATCTTGCTGAAAGATAAAATGTTGCTGTCCTCTCTTCTACTGTTGTCCGCACTCACTGATTGCTTCCAAGAAAATGCACAGATTTTTGAAAGCACTTTAAGACTTTCATTTATAATGAGCTGAAGAAGGCCAATAAGATGAACTCTCTTGTACAAATGATTCTTAAATAAAAATAGTTTAGCTAGAGTTCTTCATTCAGATCTCCTGGGAGTATTGTGTCCAAAATAAATACCAAAGGCCTGCCTTCTACTAAGTTCACAGTCTGTATTATCCTCTCACTATAAGGCATTGGTGGTCTACATGCCTCTGAGTTTCAGATTAAGAATAAGTGCAAATTAATAAAGAGTTTAGCTATAGAGTGATTCTCTGTTTCCCCATCTAATCAAGCCCAACCAGATGAATGAGTTGCTTTTGAGTTCTGGTGGATAATGCAATGTATGTTAAAACCTTTGCTTATGTGAACCTATAAATAATAGTACTGGAGAAAAACTTGATGAAAGTTGGCTATAACTGCATACAAAACCAAGATAAACAATTCTCTTTTTTGTCTCTTCATAATAGAAGTCATTTCCTGACAGGTAAATGAAGTTATAGCATCACTACTTTACCCAGTGGATGTTGTCATAATGCGTAAGAGTGCACTTCCTGAAGAGATTAAAATTTCATACAAAAAGATCAGTATTTTATTATGATACTAATTTTTCCCCAATAAGTGTCTCTGTACATTCCTGACACTGACCCTGTGAATCTGCAAAAGTTGGAGATAATCTGAACTAATTTTAGAGAGGAATATACATTCATCTCCTTCCAAGTACTACCCTTCCCAAATTGTTCAAGTGCTTTACATAACCCATAGCAATAAGATTTGTAAGTATTAGTTGTTCATCGTGCACCAGCATGACATCATTTGAACTTTCAACACCTATTTATACTTAGCAACAATCCACACATTTTCAACATGCAAAACACATTGGTCAGGGGGTTTTCAAATAATCATTGTATTTGTGAACATATAGAGCTCTGAGGTAACATTTGGAGCACCAATGTGGTGGGCTGTTTTGGGGACTCCCTTTCTTGTCTCCCTTCAGGGAGGATCCCCTTCCTAAAACCCCTGACCCCTCCAGTGTCTCTGCCATGTACCAGAGTACCAGAATAGAGTTCAAAATTGGACCTGCTGTGTTCATGTTTTGAATACCATTTATATTTACCTCTTTTCAGAATGCATGTGTTTATTTTTACAAGAGAAGATGATCATGAAATAGAGGTGTGAAAATTTAGATAGCAGCTAATTAGTTTTAGTCAGACTGTTACAGAGCATAATGGATTTCCAGCTTTCTCTGTTCTTTATCCTCTGACTTAAGGCAATTATTTATCAGTGCTGAAAGCACAAGTTATTTGTCATAATTTCACAACATAGAATGAATGCGTAAGACCACACCAATTAATTGAATTTATATAAAAATGTATATTTGATTTTAATTGGATTAAGCTATATTGTAGCCATATTGAATAAACTTAGGCAGCGGTTTCTCTGTTTCATTTTTTTATTATAGTGTATACATTGCTGCATATTTCCCTCAATTCTTACAAAAAAAGGAAAGTATGCCTCATGTTCCAGATAGTGTATAATAAACTCAAAAGGCCAGGTTGATTTTGGTTTAATGTGAGTGATGTTGAAGGGAAATGTGGAAGTAATATTCGGTATCCTGCACGCTAGGTTAAGCTAGAGAGTGGAGGAACAGCTCCTAAATTCTCCATCCCACTGAAAAATCACTCTTTCTGCAGCTGAGAGACTACAGCTGCAGCAATACCCTTTTTCTATTTATGCTGATCATTGGAGCTACATAAAAGCTTCCCTTCAGGTGTTCCCTGTGTCTCTCCTATCTTCTGCCTCCCAGCACAGGATTCCTCTGGCAATGCTACCTAAAGTGTACTTCCAGCAACTGCCTAAGTGTTGTAAGTAAAGTCTTACTCTAATCTGGGAAAACCCTGAGCAGGAATGAAATTTCTGCAGATCTAATATGCAGGCTTTTGTCATGTAGGTGCCAGGGTGGATCATGGCATAGTGAATAATAGGAGTCCAATTTGAAAGTGATTCTCTCCAAAGAATGACATACCCTAACACATTTGTGTGTTCTGTGAAACAGTTTTTTACTCTCCATTTAAATTTGGAATATTGCTGTGCATACTATTCTTCTTCTTCAGCTAGTAAAATCAAGGTCTACCTTTCTTAACTCTTACTCAGAGCTCTCATTTTAATGGGAAAAGATCTATTGCAATCTGTTATGTTGATTAGATTTACTGTCAAGGCAACCAAAGTGCACAATTGTTTATTTGTTTGTTCTTTCAGTGTAAACATGGACTGGGTTGTTAGCTCTGTTTCTTATTAAGGTTTCCCAGTAAGTCCCTTTCTAAAACTCTGTTTTCCAAGTGTTTGCCAAATTTGAACCATCTGAGGTGCATTTAGCTATGACAACATCTCAGATTTGGATGTTTCAAGAATATTGTTAGGGGAAAGAAAAAGAACAAAAATGTTGGTGAAATCTGGCAAGCTCCTTTTGTAGCAGATCCATCAACCTCATTGTTTAGAATAGCAACTTGAAATTTGGCAGGGAGGCAGCCTTCCCTATCCCTGAGAAAATCTGGCCGTGCTGTAAGCCTTGAGGAGTTACAGTGGCACATGATGGGAGACTTCTCCCACGTCAGCTGCTAAAGCCCGGGAGGGTCCCGTCCCATCGCACATGCTTTGGTGTCCGTGACCCGCTCCTGCCCGTGTGGGCCCTGCAGCCGGCAGCAGCCCAGGGCTATGGAGCAGAGCTGGATCCTCGCCGGGAAGGCCGTTCCCAGCATGGGGAGCTGGGCTGGGGGGCAGGAGCTGACAGCAATGAGCCTGTCAGTGCTGTGTTCACACACCATGACATGCATTGCTGAGTGGCACCCGGGAAGCATAGAGGAAGCTGTCTAATTAAAATACAAAGGTAACAAAGCCAAATCAGAGAAGGAAATAAAGTATGAGACTGGTACAAGGAAGCTGGTGAAACTGGAAGTGACTGGATAAGGAAATTATGTTCACTGTTGGTGATTTAGATTTAATTAGCTGATTCCCCCCCTCCAATTCCAATTCCCAGCACCTCCTGTCAGTTATAAAAACAAGTCCATTTGGTTCATTAAAAATGTGTGTTTCTGTACATTGAGGCATTTGGGAGTTCTTAGAATAAAAGATCATGGAGAATATATTTTGAATTTTTAATAATGAGATCCCTTTCAACATGTTCAGTGATGGACTGAAATTGTTCTAAAGTTGAAATTAAATGAGAAAGCAGGGGCGCTACAATTTGTATCCTGCTTAGCTACCACTGTACTTCTGGTTGGGCATTACTTCACTCAAGAAACATCTTTCTGTTACTATAGTGCTTCAGAAATTATGTATTCTATTTACCAATTTAGTGCAAGGCATGAATTGTCTTTATTTCTGAGAGGAATTTTGGTTTCTTCTGTGAACACAGACTTTCCTGCCTTTCAGTTGTATGAAAAATAGGCTTTATTTTTCCGTGGGTTGCTCTGCAAAACACCTGGGGCTTGCTTCTCAAACAAAAAGAAAGCACTTTAAAATGCCACATGTTTTAGTTAGTTTAAAATCATGCTACAGCATGTCATTCAGATTCACTAACTTCAGCCTGATTTAACAGTGCTTGAATAACATGAATTTCACTTCAACTTAATTAAATGGAGGCATAAGCATTTCAGGAATGATTTTGATGACTTCTGGACACTTGAAGCCCCATTGTAATCTTGCACACAAATGAGCATGCAAAATGTCACTTGAAAGGCAGAGATTTAGATACCTAAGTTGTAGAGGCAATTATCCATTTGTGTACATCAGTGCTGTGTTTAAGAATACAAAATATTTGTGTGTATTCACTGAAGACCCATTGGGAGAAAAGAGCTCTTCAAAGTAATTTTCAAGCCTTTATTTAAAATGCAGAACAATGAATTTAAAACTCAGGATTACAAAATGCTGATAGCAGAATATCAACATTTTCTCTTTTTATTAGTCAAATAGGACAATAGGAATCAGAAAATCAGAGGGCAGCATTGTGTGTATGTTTACATTATTAGCTTATTTATTCTGTTTGAAATAA
Source organism: Pomatostomus ruficeps (assembly GCA_013400735.1). Lineage (NCBI taxonomy): Eukaryota > Metazoa > Chordata > Aves > Passeriformes > Timaliidae > Pomatostomus > Pomatostomus ruficeps. The sequence continues at coordinate 44,203 of VYZT01046695.1, forward strand.
AGAAGGGAAAATGGTGTCAGATAATACGCCGAATTTTGTTGCAAAGTTTTTATCATATGATTTTCTAAGCTCATGATGGTTCTTTGGATGCATTCTACCCCTGCCATTAATACAGCTAGAAGTGATAAAAATGAAAAATGTTTCTATTATAAATCCTGTAATGAAGCTACTTTTGCAAGCACAGTCCCCCCAGCCACACTTTCAGCCGAACCTGGGGATGATGCGGCATGATAGCACTGGGACAGTGACAAACTCAGTTATGTTACAGACATTTGAAAATTGCACTGGCTTTTCCCCCATATTACCATATAGCACTGCCTCTGTTACCTGGACCAGAAATATTTCATTTCACTAGATCCCAATCTTGTGAGACAGCCCTGTCATTTTAATTTGTCACTCTTTGTATACTGCATCGCACAGGAGTCTCATTGCCCCAGCCAAGTGCTATAGGCTACTGCTCAGAAGAGAAACCTGTCATGGGGGATAGCAAAGGTAAACACCACAAAACAGAAAGTTTATGGCTGAAATCACTACCCAGGGCTCCATGCCCACAGGCTTAGCAGGTGGCGTAATCACCTACAGCTAAATGGGAAAGATCAGTGATTTCAGCTATGAGAGGTAGGCATATGTCTCTCCCACTGTCCCCTTCCTCCACCATGGTCCCTGTGCAGCCATATCACTCACAAAAGGTAGCAGGAGGAGACAGAAGATGAAATTAAAGTATTGGTGGTAGGAAGAGAAGTTGTGATTGGCATGATGCCTGAAAATAGCTCCAGGAACTCTGTAGTAGAGTCGACAGCAAAAAAGTCTGGGAGAAAAAACCAAACAGTCTAGGGATGATCACACATCTCTGAAAAAACCAAGTGATCCCAGATCATTGGTGCCAGAAGTTCCAAGTCTTTCTCCAAAGAAGACACTAGCAAAACAAACAAGACCATGGTTCTGTCAGGTTTTCTGGCGTTACTCTTAACAGTATGATGAATCTTCCTTGCAAATTGTGAAAGTTAAAGGGAGTCAAGAAAGCAAAACTTCATAGCACGTTTACTTCTTAAGAACTGAGGTGGTGAAACACAGATCTTCCTTCCCTGATGTGGATTTTTGGCTTACCCTTTGGTCTACCCCCACCGAAGCAATTAATCAAAATAAATGAGGCAGCAAACATCTTATATTAGCTGACTTCAGACTGCAGCATATTAACTGTCTTCAGGAATTTCATTTACCACACTGTGCAGGGCACACTGTGGGTTGTACTCCAATATCTTTATTCCTGAACAGTATTTTGAAGTATATGTTATTGATAAACTACTGATTAGAAAAAGGGAACAGCTGATCCTTGGTTAGGATTTGTGGAATCTCTATGAAGCTATGCAGATGTAGTGAAACTCAAGGTGATGTTATCAATTACCACACGTACCAAGCCTTCCCTTACATTTTGTGATAGGAGGGCCATCCTGTAGACAGATGTAAATCAAAGAATCAGAGTGAAAACACCTCAAACCTAGGAATTAGTAAGTCCTTTATTGTAAAAACTGTGATCTTACTGTGAACCACAAGAGAGACTTAACATTTTAGGGATGAAAAAGCAGACATATTCCAATAGGTAAACCAAGGCAACTTATCAAAGGCAATAGGTAACACAAATTTGGAAAAATGAAACTTAGAGGAAAAAGAAGTTCTATTTAGGAGACATTCCAAAAAACTGGAAACGGGATTTCCTGTGAATAATGTAAAAGAGTTATGCTAGTTAGGCATGGCCATGTCATTGTGATATTATTTGGCTTGATTTGACTAAAACTCTTCATTGCTAAAATGTGCAGGTGGGATTGCTGCCTTCATGTTCTCAAATCATCTTTTGTATGTCAGATGGTACTCTCAGAGCAATGTAAGCCGAAGACAGCTACAAAGTGCCCACACCTACAATGTCTTCAGCTGTCAGAGAGCTGATCTTGGTCTCCTGAGAAAGCCCATGAAATGAGCACAGGCTATTTTCTCTTTCCTGTTCACGGGTGGTTTGGCTTTATTAGACACTCATCCCAGAAAAGAGNGGCATCAAATAAACAAGTCTTTGTTTCTTCTCCAAAACTGATCCCTGGACTTTTGCTATAAGCTTTGTCCTCCAGAAGAGCTTTCAAATCCATAGAGCACTTAATGAGACCTACCTGCTAATATGACTTCAAAGTTATTAGAGAGCATTTCTGTGCAAGGTTTAAGAGCCTGTTATAAGGATGACTCAGCAGTGTCCTTATGCAGATTCCTGGGATCACTGTCCTTTTACAGCAACTAATTATTGAAAAGTTTCTGAGACTTACTGGGTGTTTAGGAGTTTTCAGTATCCATTCAAAGAGGTAATTTGGCAAATTTTGCCAAGCTATTATTTAAAGCGTTAGGAAAGGCATGAAAATTAGTCAGGAACTGGTGAACAGCAAGTTTGGAAAGGGCATAAGTAGACGTGGAGATGAAAACTTCATCTGCTATTGTGCAAATGGGGGAAAAGAAGCAAATAGTTTTAGTAATTTCACCAAGGTGACAAACAAAGTCACTAGCAGGATGAAGATTCATAGCCAGGGGAATTTGACATAAAATGAAATTTCATTTCAATAGGAATTAGCTAATCAATTAACACTCACCATGGCCCCCTTGGCACACCATGGCTGTGGACACCATGGCCATGGCAGCCCTCCTGCTGCTGCCAGCCCATCATAGTATCTGCCAGCTTATCTCCAAGGGAAATGTGATGTTCTGGTTGCCATCTGTAAAGCATTACCTTAACAGGAATGGTACTGTGCTGTTTGGCATCCCAGTAAAGCCTGGTGTCAGGATATAGAGAACCTACCTGATCATCCAGTCCACCTGCACAGGGATGATGTGGGTCTCTCCACTGGAAATAAGGAGCTCCAAGAAGAGAATAATGTGAAGCTGCCCAAGGACTCAGTAGCTCATCCGTCCTTCTAGTGTGTGCCATGGTGTGCCACAGTGTCCATAGGGGGCCACGATATGCCGCAGTGTCCACGGGAACCACAGAGTGCCACATGGGCCACAGTGTGCCACGGTGTCCCATAGGGTCCACGGAGGGCCACGAGCAGCTCTGTGCACCTTCCAGAACCAGCTTCCAGCCAGGATCCACTGCTGCTTCTCCAAGACCTCCCCTGCCCATCTCAGCTCTCCAGCTCCCCTGTAACTGCACTGTTGATGGAACCATTCTGAACTGCACCGTTCCTCTGCCCCAAGTGCAGCATGTGCTGCCGACACCAGTTCTCACTTAACTCCTTTGCATATGTCTTCCCAGTGCTTGGAGGATTTTCTTCATCTGGCTTAGTTTGCTTTTTGAGTCTGAGATCAAGATCTGAAAGACGGAAATGAACCACCTTCTTTCAAAAAGGTCTGCTGAATCCCAGCTCCCTTTCCAACAGATCCATGCCCCCCTCTCCCTTGCTGCCGTGTGGCCAGAGAGGTGCTCTGCTCTCTGCACCCAGCTCTCAGCAGCAGCCTGGGCAGGGCTGGTTGCAAATGACACATCCCTCCTGGGTAATGTCCCTTCAGACTCTGCATATAAATATCCCTACCAGAGGTTTAATAACTTTTTTACTGGAAAGAAAGCAAAAGAATTGCCCTAATTTTCATATGCATCTTCCTTACGCAATGTCTGTTTGAAAAGCAGACCAAGAGCTGTCCTGAACCCCTTCTGGGTTTCCATCTCCATTTGCCTCTCTTACACTTCATGCTCTATAATTATTAGGCAGTGATGCTGCCTTTTTTTTTTTTTTTTTGCAATTGAGAGCTATATTATATAAATATAATAAGCATGTTAAAATATTAAATGATTAACTGTTTGTTTGTACACCTATGAAACACTCTGTAACAGGATTAGGCTGGATCCCTAAAGAGTCATTAACTTGCATTATATTGAAGTATTTATTATTTTGGCATATGTAATGGATAATATTTGTTTACATTTTTAATCACTCACATTTTCAGCCAAGAAAATCTCCAAGGATAATTTCTCATTTACAAGTGTCCTGGCAAAAGACAGCATAATGTAATCACACATTACCAACAATTCCATGACAACCATGCAATGGTTTAAATATGAATTTCAAGTAAAGACATAATTATGGTAAACAATAAAAAAACCCATGATACTGTGTATCTGTGTATAAAAAAACCCAGAAAAACTTAAATGAAGCAAACTTTTCTCTAGCTGTTGTGGATATTGAGCTTGTTCCATGGCCCAGTGAAGTCAAGAGTAAAAAATTCCATTTTTCATCCACAGTGTCCAAGCTGACACCACAAATAATGTAGCAAGTGGCAATTTGTGCCTTCAGAATTGCCCAGTGCTTGGAGTCCTATGATTAGGGTGGGGAAACCATTTTTTTTTTTTTCACAGAAAGTGAATAAATAAATAAAATGAACTTAAATTTAAGTAATTGAAAAGCTTCAATTTTTTGAAGTTTTTTCAGGAACTTTCAGTAAACTCTGCTTGGATGATAACCTCTCCTTATCAGAATCAGCCAAGGGATCAGCTGTATTAGCCCTGAGACTTAGATCAACCGTGATGTATTTTTGGTGAGATTCTCAGAAATATTCTTCAGAGATCTTAATCTCATTTAGAAAATTGATCCAGCAGTAGTGAATAGCGCATTGTCTCAATCATTGTTCACCGTAATTCCATTTTGTATAATTTCAATATTCTGCAAGCAGACTCTTGACAATAATCTATATGAAAAAATCCCTTTGGTTTATTATATTTATAATAATGGTTTCTGGTTTTTAATGAAAACCCATCAGTGGTGCAACAGAAAGTTTCTTCCTAAAAACAATAGGAATCTATGTATTTTAGTAGAACCATCATGAGGAATAGGATTTTGGAATACATCCTGCAAGTGAGCTGAGCAACACAGAGATTTTTTGTGAATTATATCAAATTTCACATTCCTTAATTGTCAAGAGTATATTTCTTGTGCTTGCTATGGATAGCTTTCCATCTCCTTTTCTTACTTGTCCACTTCTTCTTGGTAGCTCTTTCTATACTTTGTAGAAGATTCAGTTCCATTGCTATTATTCTGCTTGAGGTGTGTTGACACATGACAATAAGACAATTTTTTATTCTTAGTGCTGTGTTAAACACATGGCCATAAGCAAGGAGGTAAACTATATATATGACCTTTGCAAAGCTCTTTTTGGGCAGTAGAAGCCCTTAAATCCTTCTCATGGCATCATCAGAACTTACAAAATTTCAGGCTACCAAACAAAAAATTGGTAGCTGTTTACAATCTTTTCAATTCTTCTTGCAATAGAGATTTTTTGATTCCTCACAATGGCTTTCTTTGCAGCTAAACCCCATAATTTCTGATTGAAAATGCTCTTGCTGTCCTTTAAACCTTTCGTAGATTAGCAGCATTCTTTGAAAGTCCCATTTCAATCATTGGAACAGACTTCCCAGGAAAGTGGTTGAGTCACCATCCCTGGAGGTATTTAAAAAACCTGTGGATCTGGTTCTAAGGAAAGCTAAGGAAAGTGTTGGACTCCACAGTGTTAGTTTAAGGGTTAGGCACAATGACCTCCATTGTCTTTTCCAACCTAAATTATTCTGTGATTCTCTGTTGTGAGAGCAGATAGCATGGCTTGGGGCCGAAGTGTGCTGCAGAATAACAGGGAGCAAATTCTGGTAAGAGGTGAAACTTTAGGGTACTGAATGCTTCACCTTTGGACATGACAATGGCAAAAAAAATGTAAATGGTTGCTCAAAAGCAATTGTTTTTAAACAATTCTAAGAACTTTATAAATATCAATTCTCTTTAGTCTGCATTTTCATTTCACTCTGTTGCTTGTGTTGACATAAAATAAAACTAAAAAATCTTCCATCTAGAGGGGTAGATAAGGTAGCCTCTCTTTAGTTAGATAGCATTTTTTCTTCCTGTGACAAAATGTACCTTGTTATTCATCTGGAGTACAAAACCTGTCAGTTATTTAGCACTTTTATAATGCATTTTCAATCTTTACTTAGAGAAGTGGGCCTATGTAAATGAAATATCTTTGCAGGAAATCCTCTCTTCGTTAGCTGGTTGCAATTTTTGAAAGAAAATAGCCCAGCAGAACAAAACGCAAAGCATTCCTATCACCATTTGAATAAAAAGATCCATGCACCAAGTTTGTATCATAGTGGCTGCAGTGGAAGGAGTGTATGCCATGCTGCTTAATATCTTTGAAACCATACTCATGTCTTTAAAAGAATGTGTAAATCTCTCTCTAATTAATTGTAACAGAGTTTAGTTTGCCCATTGAGAGGAGCATAAACCCTTTAATTGCTACATTCTGGAAGTCTCTGAGTCCCCAGCCAGTGGTAACTATTTGATATGTATCATGTCAAATGCGATGCTTCAAAATTAGTTTGATTAAAAATACGTAAAGTTAATGAATTGTCAAAAAACCAGTGTTCTTTAGAAGGCATAGTTTTTAAAAGATGTCTATTTTAATCTTCATAATATAACTGTCTCTGGTATTTCTGTCATTTCGGAATGCTTCCAGACACATTCATGGTGGTCATCTTTGATCATATAAATTCAAGAGATTCCAAGGCTTTTTCTATTTGCATAAAAAACAAAGAAAGCATTGTCAGAAATCCCCAAATATGCATTTTGAATCAAGTTTCACCTAAGCACTACACAAAGACTCGGTGTCTTGATGCTAATTTATTGAAAATGCCTTGGCCTTTAGGAATTTCCCATTGGCACTTAGTAGAACTGAACTCAAAGTGGCAATGGCAAAAAGCAGCCATCGAAACTGTGTTCATGCTGACATCTAAGCCCTTGTGCTCAAATTATAAGTGCCTTGAAACAAAATACTGTAGAAGGAAAAACAAAGCATAAATGCTTTAGGTGCCAAGATTTTGCTTGAAAGGGGTAGAGGGGAAAAGAAGTTTGGGTTTCTTTTAGTAAAATCTAACTTATGGAAGACTTAGTGTAAAGAAAGTATTTAATGATAGATCTAAAAGGTTTGATGTTTAATGCACAGCGCTGAAGTCAGTGTTTTATATCTATAATTTTTGCATATACATAATCATATTTAGATTTCGACATATGGTCTGTAAATAACATATGTAAGCTGGATCGTTGAGTGAGATGATTTTTTTCCTGCTGAATGTACGTGTTTATTTTATGAGCAGAGACGTGAAAAGTTCATTCATGTCAGAATGTGTTGCTAAGTATAAACATGCTGCTTCACTTTAGGCAGGATCAGGAAAGACCCTGGGTGTGTAATCTCTGAATTGACTCTATGCTGATGTTGCACAGGTTTTGTATTACTAAACTATGGCTCACAACAACAACAAAAATTTAACCTTTAAATAGAGGCACCAAAATAATTTAAAACAGATTGGAGGGTTTAAAGGGCTCCAAGAATAAGCAGCTCATATTTCAGTTCCTCCCCTCTAGGGCCTACCTATTTGGTGTTCAGAGTTCATCTCATATTGCAGCTGCTTATGTTCACATTTTCTGCAGTGTGTGGATGAAATGTCCAAGGAAAAGAAAAGAAACAACAACAAAAAACTAAAATATACAACATTAAAAATATCTTCCCTAAAACAATGGTTTGGCTGTTATTGGGCAGGGAATAGGACAAATCACCCAGAGGCTTTTAAGTAAGAGCAGGGGAAAGAAAAAAAACAAAAAAACAGTGGGAAAGTGTGGAGATTTTAAAGGGACTTTTGGTTTCAGGGGACATTTTTTATTCAAAGTTCTTCCAGGTTATGGAGCCCATTTTTTTTTTTTTTAGGTTCTTTTATTAAAAATTTCTTTGTAATTCATTTGGACTTTCTTGCCAGTGGGCACAGACAGATAACAACAACAAACAATGGCAGTCTGTATTTATCACTTTATTCTGTTTTACAGTGTATCTCTGATTATGGAAACAATACATTTTTTGCACCTTTCTTTGGTTACTATTTGTCAAGAATAGCCTTTATAAACAATATATTTTTTCCATTTTAATAAAAGGCTAGAGCTGCACTAAGTGCATAAGATGGGATTTGAAACAAAAACCCATCAGACTGCTAGAATAAGGTTACAAGACCTTCATTTCCACCACACCAACTTATGAGTTAAAAAGCCTTCCATCTACTACATTTTCTAGCCCTACTATTTAAAAGTAAAAACCACATATCTCTTTAATTAATGAACGAATTTCACTCCTTTCACCAGAATGTCTTGCCATGTACTCCTGCAACCAAAGTGATTGCTGTTGCAAACAGCCCACTCTCACCAAACAATTTGTACTAAATAACCAGACTCTGAGGACATTTTCTTCCTTACATGTAATCTATTCCATTTTTCTTTAGCCTGTACTTATGCATATGTAAAAGTATTATTATGGAGGACCTAACATCCTTTGATGACTGAGGAAAATCTGGCCCCTTTGAAGTCTATGTGAATTTTCCTTTTCAGCTACAGTGGGGGGAACCTCACCCCATCTGTTTAAGTCTCCCTGAGTAATTCCCATGGCTTGGGTCCAAAAAGAGGTGAGGACTGTGTTCAACAGTGAATGGTAACCTCACTGGTTACTATAACTGGATCCAGTTGTAAATCCCCAAGGGCAATAGCAGATATGGTCGCAACTTCTTGTGGTCCTTTCCTCGAGCCTGCCTGGAGACCTCTGTATTTCTCTTCTGTTGTACTTCCCCACACTCTTCTTAGAGTAGGGAAGAATTTGCACTATTTGGGGAAGTGATCCTTTTGACACCTTTCAAGGCTAGCCCAATCAGGCATGGCTGTCATTACTGAGGTGCCCAAAACCAGTCCTGTGGATTTCACAGTGATAATGCCAAGAACTTGCTTTCTTTTTCAGCTCTTCTATTCATTTCTTCAGAAGTCTCTTCCTTCTGACTTGCATTAATAGAGTGAAACATACACACCAGGAAAACTAATCTACTGTAGTAATGTTTTAATTAATAATTAGATAGCGCTTGTTATCTCAAGATGAAAATATTTCCATTATGACTAAATCTTTATTCTGGAAAAGGACTAAAATATCATGATTTGTGTTCTGAACCATCAAGAGAGTACAAAAATCAGGTATTTAACAGAGTGAGTCTTCCAGCAAAGCAAAAGTGTACTTCTGCACTGTCAATGGAAGGAAAGTACAAATTCTCATGAACCACAGTGAGGCCAGCTCAGTTGTTCCAGCTCCTGTTCCAGGGCCAGATATCTCCAGACAAAACCAACTTGCTTACATATTCCCCTGAAACTTTTATGTAGTCTGTCTAATATTTCCTAGATCATGTCTATGCTATGTCAGCTATTAACAACTGATTTCAAATGTGATTTGCTACCATAAGAAACTGAGATTTGCATCTGACTTTAAATTCAGCACTGGTTTCATAGGAGTATCATATGAGAGTCAGGTAATCTCATTTCACATTCACAGCATTTCTACATGTCTGGCTGAAGATTAAAACACTCATGAAAGCAGCTACAGAACTAAGTAATCACGATAGCACTAAGCAAGTTTATTCTTGATCTGCAATATCATTAGAAAATTTGGGGGATTAATGTCCATTACATATGGTATATATTTGTCTTTATTTTCTACATACTTATCTGAAAGGTTAATGAAAATGCAGATGCAATGTTTCCTTTATATGGGTTTACCTTCCACGAGTGCCAGTTTTCAGACTAATTGATTATGTCAGAAGCTCTATAAATATCAATAGCATATGGAAAGGTTAAGCCGAGGTCTCCACATAACTGGATTCATACTCTTTATTGATGGTACAACCATTATCCAACCATAATGGAAGTGCTTTGCGTGTGAAATAGAGTAGAACCTTGGATAATTTTCACCAACGACTGACCAGAGGAATCAAACTGAGTGACTGACTTCTGCAAACTAATGAACAAACGTATGATGTACAATGTGTAAACTAAAACTAGAATTTAAAAAAACCAAGAATAATGTAAAATTAAATGTATGTAATCCTTGTTTTTCCAGTTGTAGTTTAATACTATTTAGGATGCTCTTCAATCTCTTCTGAAATAAACAGTAGGAGGCTGTGTTAGAGTGACATCTTGCAAATAGAGAAGGTAGTTGACAGCATGCTACTCAGTTTTCACTAACAGACATAAAGATACTTTCTTGCTTGGAAGAATATTAGGAATCAGTTCTTAAACAGAATTTGATTGTGCTAGCTTTTTTTAGCATGTTAACAGCAATTTTTCAGAATGACTTTGTTGTTCTCTGTTACTTTTTCTACTTTATTACCTCTGGTGGGTTTTTTTTGGTACAATACAGAGGAATCTATCCAGTCCCTAGGTGTCATTTCCCTGATAGCTCTGGGTAGCAAAGAGAGCCTGAAAGCAGTGTGGCATTTCACTGTCATCACTCCACGATAGGTCTGATGGCAGTGCAGGAGGGGTATTGCACCTTCACTTATTGTTACAAAGAAAGCTGGATTAGTTCATTGAAGTGGTTACTGATGTATGTTCTACATGCTTTGGAACAATTGGGGAGGCATATTCAGTCTACCACGAGGAGCCATAACCCCATTTTCATGCTCGAGGCTAGATTGCACTTGGACTGTTCACCCACCACTCTGTGTTTTCCTCTTTCCGAAATGATCTCTATGTACAACAGGTCTTGCAGGAAGTGCCAAGCCTGTGCTTCATTGCAGTTAATAAGTTCAAAAATACACAGTAGTACTTTGAGAATAAAATCACTGTAAACATGCCAAAGTTTTCTTACCAGCTGAAAGATTCAGCTACAAGTCCTATACATTTCCACATCTGAAGTGCTTATTTCAGTAAGTGGTATGGAACAGTGGTTCAGCTGCTTGCATTAGAAATGAAAAGAAATGTTCTTCTCTCAGTAGTCAGTACATTTTCTTTTCATAGAGAAAATACATGGCACCAATTGCAATTCATTATGCTGTGTTTTTCTCTGATAATGAGTGTGCTTAGACCTCACAATGTATCACTTTGCCATATAAATTTCCCTTAAATGTAGTATATAACAACATTAGAGAATGCTGCCTTCTTTTGGTTTTGAAATATTGCTAGAGAGAATTTAGGGGAAAACTTGGTATAATCAATTCCATCTTTAACATCTGTTTCTAACTGCATAAAGCTTCGTGTGCGAGTAAAATTCCCATACAGGTGAAATCAACAGCAAAATTCCTTTAGAGTTTATCCCAATTGATCAGGCTATTCCTGTAGGACCAGACTTCACCTTCACTCACACACTCCACATGATCTGACCCAAATCAGCGTGCAGGAAGATACGCTTCACTCTGACCCCTGATTCTCAAAAATCTACTGCGTCATCCAATTGATAGAGTTTATCTCAACCTTGGAGAGACTAGTTTCTCCTACAGTTGAGAAGTCATGAGTGACTTTATGCCAGATTTACTTTTACCATTTGCTAAGCATTGTCCACATCGGCCTTTGAGCTTTCTCAGCTAACCACCAATGAGGTGACCCTCCTTAGACTATTTGCATGAGAAGGACAAACTGCTACAAGCTGTGATATGTGCAACCTGTTCCCCTGTCTGGGCTGGAGGTGACCCACAATAACTGAGAACAGCTTTGGTCACGCTGTTGAGTGGAAGCAATGACTGATGGGCCAGTTCCAATAGGGGAAATATGGGAAAATCTTGATGAAACATATGGCTACTTTGACATTCCTGCTGTCCAAATTTTCATTGACTCTCTACAACTGTTAAGTGGAGAATTTACAGTGGACACATAGGGGAAAAAAAAGAGAGCTGTCTTTCCTACTACTAAGAGTGGGGAGGGGAGGGGCTGGGAAGGGAATATCTTTTAGCTTTTGACATGAATATAATATGATATTCTTGATGATTGTCATCCAGACCAGTCAAAAATGAAAGGTCAAATCCAATTCATTTTAGTCATGTAAAGAACCCTACAAAGTCAGTTTGACTAATGGTCTTCAGGGAGAGAAATTTAGCTTTGAGCATTATCTGGAGCAAAAGAAAGTGTAAAGCCATTGCTTTCTCAGAATTGCTGTTAAGGACACTAAAAAAAGATTTAAAAATGGCTTTGAATTGCTTCAGTTAAAAAAGTGCTAGAATTTGACTGAAGTAGCTGAAGAGTACATTAAGACCCAGATTTTCCTGAGGTCCAGCAAAGCCTTAATCCCAGTAAGTAACACCATGCACTCTCAAGGCAAATAGTATGGTCCCATGTGTACTGGTGCTTCATCCACCCTCTAAATGGAAGAAAGTTGCTGGAAATTACCTCTATCTAAGACACCAAACTATGCAAATTATCCCTAAAAAAATCAGCATAAATAAAATGCTGTTTTCCATTGAGAAATACGAAGATCGTGAGAATAGTCATTGCTTCTTCAAATTTTGAAAATAGCGTAAAGCGATTGCTATGACATGAGTCACTTGATTTCCGAAAGCACCTCCAAATCCTCATAAATAGATAATACGGTGCCTGTGTTGTTGTGAGAATGTCCCTGCTTATGAACTGTGCTTAAATTACCTTGTACTACCCCAATTAGATTCACAACACACCTATATTGCAAAAGGCTGTTTTCTCTCTCAATTAGTTGAAAAGGATTAGACACGCTGATAGATAGTACTAAATGCTAATGGGTCAGATCCTAAAGCCATTACACTGTTTTCATGCTGCATTCTGCTGGCATTGATTTCACTGGAGTGCTGAGGAAAACCTGAATATGAACATCAGTATGCAGCTCAATATTTTATGGGTTTTCTAGTCTTGGCTTTAAAAAATATTCTCCCTCTGCTGTTCTTTAGCCAGAAGAGCAAAAAGCTAGTTCCAACTCTGACTTCAAAAAAAAAGGCTGAGTGACAGTACAGAGGCTTGAGGAAATCACAAGTTTATATGTGGGCTTTTTTATCATCTCTAATGGCAAAATTAAAATTAGTTCCCAATTAAAAGAGAAAAGCACAAGTACAGTCTGAGAATAGAAGATAAAGGGTAGCATGAAGTGAAGATTATTAAGCAGCATAGTATAACAGGACCCCAGGTGCAGAAGGGCCTCATTATACTCACATTCTTGTGCTGCAACATACGGATGTACAGTAAACCAAAAAAAAAAAAAATTCCAAAGGACAGTTTTACACAGTGGCTACATTTGAGATGAGTACATGTTTTTTGAAGACAGACCATAACAACTTGGTTTTTACTTCCAAAATACAGTGGCACATTAATTGCTTGATCAGCCAAATGAAACTAAATGTAATTAAGACTAGTGTGGGGTTAATTTGGTCCATAATTATGTTATATAAAGTAAATGAAAATTGTTTCCTTCCTAAATTGCAATTCATTACAATTACAGATATTAAAATAAGATACTATAAAATTACATGAAGCATGTACACATTAATAGCCATTAGTAATAGCTTGATATTTCTATCCAAGCAACAGTTTATTAGAATGCCAAAAGGTTATATTTGACAACTCACATGACTGATTTTTTTACTCATCCTTTCTCCTCCTCTAAGAAATCAGTCTTCTTACACAAAAAGCATATGCCATGTCATATTTGTGCATGTTAGGTTTATTAGTTTTAGTCTAAGATTTGTCTTAACAATATTGTTTACTGTTCATTAAAATACTTAAGTTTGACAGCTGTATCTCTGGGACGAGCCACACCAGTCTAAGAGTTTGAGAGGAGCTGCCTCTCCCAGCACAATGCAGTACTTTGTTTTGGGCACAAGAACTTCTTGGTATTGAGCAAAGGCAGACTTAGATCCTCTTGCCTTCCTTTAACTTAAGCATAAATGCAAAGCTAAGCCCATGCTTAATGGTTTTGCTATGCTTTAGTGGCTTTTTACAAGGACCTGTGTATTTTGTAGAATTGGAGCCACTGTCTCTATACACTGAAATCAATGGCAATGGTCATGGTGTGCAGGGTCTGACCCGTACCTCTTATGCGACGAAATACCCTAGGTATTTCTACAAAGAATTGTAAACTTCAGGGTATCACATTTTGACCACTCTTATGAATTGATTTCCTACTGTTTCTTTTTCTGAAATTTTTCCTTTTGGGGGCAGAAAATGTCTAGCAACAACATTTTAATATTAGAATAAAAGAGTGGCAAAGCAATGCTTTTGAAATCATAACATTCATGTGATTTTTGAGCTGGTGCTGAATGATGGACACTAGAAATATATGTGGTATTTTAAGTTCTTATGTACATCAGATAAAAAACTACAGGCAAAATAGTAATTTTTATGCACCCAGGATACTCACTAAAAAGAGGCGACAAATAGGAAATGCAGGATGAGTCTTGTTATTAGGATCCTTCAACTCCAACATGACCAAATTTAGTGTCAAAGACATGAAAACTCTAACTGCATTGCACAGCTGGGTATCATATTTAACCACGAGGATTAGGATGTAATCCTGTGATTTCTGAACATCCTGAATTTCTGAAGTACTGGGTACTTTCAGGCTCAGAATTTTATGTTCCTTGAAAAGCTGTGAGCAAATAAGTTTTATTCAAATGATCTACAATTGTTTTCTTCCTTACATGAAATAGTAAGACATCCTTTGTTGAAGAAAGAGACCACGACTATTGCAGTGCCTTGATTTCTTTTACAATTCTTTTGTATGTACTTCTTCTAGATTTGCAAACATAAAGGAAAATGTATTTTAAAAATAAACCCGCTATCTCTCTTTTTATAGCAACTTAGACTCTGGACATTTAGTTGCTAGAATCAGGTTATTGCCACTGACAGTAAATATGTTTGTGTTTTAACCATTAATTCTGCTAATTGAGCATTTCATAAAAGTGGTTTATAAACTGATGATAAAAGATCAGCACCCTACAGTGTTGGTTATACCTGTACACAACATTAATACTCATTTAATAAGATGACCAATAATAACATTAGGTAGAATATCTTAATGATGATATCTTACTTTCAACAAACTGAGAGATATGTTTTGCAATATTTAATTGAGCAAAACTCCCAGTGGCTTCAGTGAAAGGTGTTCTTGATTAAGGACTACAGAATTTCACCTTAATAATATTTATCATTTATGCATGGAAATGTAGGGTGATAACAGTTATTAGCATTCCAGGTAAAGCAGCTCATATAAATTATTCTGCTATTAAATAGTCAGCCACATTGTATTTAATACCCCCAAATAGTTATGTATATTTAACAGGGAAACGACAATAGAAAAAAACAGATTTAGTTCAGATGTTGAGCTGCTATGTAAACCAATTATCTATCCTGAGGGAAACAGCTCTGTCTACAACTACTTAGGCTCTAGGGCCTATTACAAATCCTGGAGTGGGCTGTTGTTTCAGTTCTCAAGGGAATCTACCACGTCACACTGGAAATAGTTGACAATAATTAGAAAGCCTGCTTCTGCCAGTACTGAGCACATTCTTAATACCTTTCTAAGTGTTACAGGAGATAATATATATGGCTTTTAGAATTCCAGTCAGGCTAAGGTGAACCATGGAAAGGACAACTACACAATAGCCCCAAACTGGACTGTGACAGGCTAATTATTGTGGCTTCATTATAAAACCTCTTTTTGCATAGGTCACCTGGGAAGTGTAATTAAAAATGCATTATTGGTATATATTTTTATTGAAGCAATTAAATTAAAAAGCAAAAATATAATTATTTGAAGAGCAAATAATAATGTTGGTCAACAGCATTTATCCAAGAAAGAGAGAACAAGTTAGTGGTTCATTAGCAGTAAATGTGTTAACTGGAGTGGCGTTTGAAAAATGAGCCATAGAACAGCTTTTAAATACTCAGATTAAAGGATTTATAATGTCAAGTTTAATGCAGAAATTATAGATAGTATTACGTTGCCATGAGTAACAGCACCTTTAATCTGACTTAGCAAAAGAATTTACTACACATGGTATGATTTTCACCACTAGGCAAGTATCTAGTATCAAACATCTCTGTCTACCATATAGGGGTATCAACACACATGCACACCTAGGTGAACATGCTCACATATGTGTAGGAATATGTGATTCTGTAAAACTGTACAGCATCTGCTGCAGAAATCCTTTCAGCAATTCCTGCCTCGAACAAACATCTCAGGGAGTCCACTTTAGCCACTGCTTAGATTTTCCTGACATGGAGCCATAGAGATGCCTGGCAAGCATGAGGAGATGCAAGGGATCCCCCCAGGAACTTGGCAGGATCACCATGCTGTCAGCATAATTTTCCTGGACAGCAGTGTGTAGTTATACACTGCTCAGCAAAGCGTAGCTCTGCTTACACAAACCACCCATACAACACACACATAGCAAAGCCAGCCCTTCCCAGGAAGGATTAGTTAGTTGACAGAGCACACACTTGATGGTTCTTCCTCATGGGAAGAGATGTGTCCTGAGCATATCACGTTGGCTGTGCTGCTCAGAATCTCTACAGGCAGTATGTATAAGATGGGTGGTTTTACACCAGGCTCAGTTTGCAGGCTGTGAAGTTATCAGCAGTTGCACAAAAGGCATATTTGAGACTCTTGAAGATATGTTTAGTGTTTCTCAGAAACTATTTGGTGTTCCTAAAAGCTGTTCACCCCAGCTGCACATGGACCTCTGGGTATGCAAGTACCAGAGACTTATATACAAGCACAATGATATTTTCTATCTTTTATTCTTCTTCTGGTAACTCCTAGCTTCCTCATTGTCTTTTGTTGTTCTGGCACTGCCAACAGGCTCACAGCCATCTAAAATCTCCTGAGATGGGAATGTCTCCTCCTGTGTATATTAAGGCTCTTTACCTGCATGTTTTTACCCTTTATTCCATCTGTTATTTTTATTGTCAAGTCATTCATAAGACATTTCTGTAACACTTTGCATCATAGATTTAATCCTGAATCATTCTCATAAACTGTAAAGTGATAACTCGCTGCTTAACATTTTCCAGATAATTTATGAATATGTTGAGCAGCAGAATCCCATGAGAGATCTCCAGAGGATTCTACCAGTAATTGTCCTTCTCTGTGGAAACTGACCACTTACTGTTTCCCTTTGTTTCCCTTCTTTTCACCAGTTGCTAATCCTGAGGAATACCTTCCATTTAGCCCATGACTAATCTTCAAGTTTTTGTTTCCCTGAGAGTCTTTGGTGAGGGATTTTGTTGAAAGTCTGTTGAAAATCCAGTCACACTGTATCAACTGGCTGTGTTATCCATATACATGATGATGTGATCTAACAACTGTAAAAGATTTTGGGGCAGGACTGCTGTACAAAAGTTAATCTTGACCATCTTCCCTTATGATACTGATGTATCAGGTAAACAAGTAGAGGCTGTACTTCAGCCTCTACTTGTTCACCTGATGCAGAAATAAATTTTCAGGCCTGCAATAACTAGCACCATAGGACTTTCAGTGAAGATCGATGTTGCATTAATCACATTTTGTTTCTCTGCCTCTGTGTGTGCTTTAAACTAAAGCACCATTACTGTTTGATTTCACATATGAATTCTCAGACAACTTGGGTAAATATCATCTCACCTTGGCAATTTCTTCTCATCCCCATCTGCTAAAATGTCCTAACATTTTGTCTATTGTACTGATACCATAATTTGCAAAAAACTTCCCAGTTTCCTGCTTATTCAGACTGGCACTGGTGCAAGCCTTCTGATGTGTTTTAGAGTAAAAATTAAAATAATGTTATTTGGGTTTTTGTTCCAAATTTTTACTTGTCTCTGACTTATCTTTTTACATTATCTCTGCCCTTTTTATCTGTCTCCCTCAATTTTTCTTTCAGATTTGGTATAGTAACCACTTTCCCTTGGCCTGGCAAAACTTTGACTTAGGGGTTACTGTAGCTTTGGGAATTAATTCAGCATTCCAGGAGGAGGTTGCTTATTACTGATCCATGCACAGACTTAAGTAGGCCAAGTTCCTTACTGAAAATATCCTTCCTTATAACCACATTAATTTCTTTATTTAGGTATATTTTATTGCGCCCTAAATATTGTCATATTTCCACAATACAAAACCTACAGAAAAGTGCAAATCTACCAAAAAGGCCATTCTGTGCTCAATACTGTAGATATGAATGTATTATGCAGTGACCTTCAAACCAGCAAGGCCTGCTCCTGCTCCCAGTGCAGCCGAGGGGGTTTGCTGCAGGCTCTCTCCCTCACAACAGGACCCTGTTACAGCAGGGCGCAGGAGCGTCCTCATCAATAAAAAACAAGTGAATGTTTTGTTACTGCATTGATTTGAAGAATTTTTCAACAATAATGAAGAATGTCTAATGGTTATATACCTCTAAAAACATATCTTCCAGACATTCCTTCCTCTCTTTCTCTCTACATGTTATATATGGATGTATGCATGGATGCACGATTGTACTGAAACCAAATATAAATTTCTGCCTTTTTTTATTATTTTCATTCCTAACACGAGAGCAGAACTTATGCCCCAATTTGAAAAAATGCCTAAACCTAAAAATGAATTAAACACACATAAAGTTCTGTTACTGGTCAGACCAAAACCCTAAGGGTTGCATTCTGTATTCAATTACACAAGTGTTACTCCCGTTGGAGTCAGGTCTGGAGGGCAGAATTCAGCCTGAGATTGTAAACAAGAAAAAGTTGAACTGAATCTGGTCTTTCCTTAATATACACTAGTATGTACCAAGATGCTGATGAATACAAGGTTTCTTATTTGGGAAAAAGGGTAAGAAGATAAAAATCAGTGAGGAATTGTGGAAAGATTTCTCCGGGATAAAATTTGCTGTCTAGGTGCTTTGACACAGAAAAGTTTGTAAAGGTGAGGAAATCTGTCTTCTATACTCCCAAATTAGCTTGTTTTGACTTATTCCTTTCTGTTGTGTCTTAGCAATTCATCTCTGCAGCTGCATCTCCTGTAATGGTCTGTAGTTTTCTCACTCTTTTCTGGGTGAGGAACAGAGACCTGCTCTGTCCTTGACACCCAAAATAAAGTGGGACAGCAACTGACAGTGATTTTCTTGCACTTTTTTCATGGTTTGAAGGTTGCTTGTGCTTTCCTCATGGAAGCTGTGACTTCTTTTTCTTAGTATTTTTTCTCAGATGACATCCTCTCTATGCCATAACCTGAGCTTGTAATCTCAGGGACTGCTTTACTTTTTTGGTGAAGACCTTATCACATTGTTGAGTACAGCAGAATTTGAGCAGAGGGTGCACAAAAAATATAGACGTGCCAGGAAGATTTGCATTTTCACAGTGCACCAAGTTGTGGCTCTGCTCTCTGCACAGCTCTACAACTTGGGAAGCTTCCTTGGTTAAATCAACTCACAAGCTGGGAAAGTCTATATGAGGTATCAGCTGCATGGCACTAGAAAGATGGTCCAAAACTGGAATAAGAATGTTGTGTTTCAAAGAGTTATATATGTGTGGCTAAGGTACAATTAAAAAAAGCAGAAGTTATATGAGAAACAGAGCCCAAGACAAGGCTGACATTCACTGAGTTCCCTCAGAGGATGCTGTACAGACAGTTGTCATTTCAGTGTGAGTGGTCTTCCTGTCTCACAGAATGGACCCATTGTTGGCGGTGGCTGAAAAAATTGCAATGTGTGGGCATGCGTCCCCAAAAGACAGAGCTGGGAAAAACAGGGACTTGCTGGAGAAGGCTCTGCAAAGCACCTACTCCAAACCGCTAATGAAGTCAGTGATTCAGGAAAAACTTCTTGTGAGTTGTGGCATAAAGTATTTTTCCATCTTTTGCCATTTCACATGTGAACAGATGTAGCTGACAGAGTATTTTCCAAACAGAACATTATCTGAAGCTTTGTTAGGATGTTAACAACACTCGAGTGTCTTCATGAAAATCATTATTTCAGCTTGTCTGTATGCACATTTGAAGCTGCAATACAATTTAATATTTCTGATTTTAAAAGCCAGCTCCTGTAGAACCAAGATTTCTGATGGGTCACCTCTGTCTCCCATGAAAGAAATTTGGGAGACTTTGCAATGTGATATACTGCCTGGTTTTCTTGGGCTTAGGATCCCTCACAGACAGCACCATCCTCTTTCCCAGTGAAACTTGACCTACTGGCCCAAATACCTCATCTGATCTCAGCTGCTACAATATCTTAGAAATAAATAGGACTGTACTAGCCATGCAGTGATCCTAATCTGTGAAATCTTTATATCCAGCTTCATTCTGACATTAGAGAGGGTCTAGCAACCATGCAAAAAAATGTTAGCTATCTCTAACATGTGATAAAACTATAATAAATGTAGAAATTGATGAAATGAGGAGCAAATGATTATGGGCATTGCTAGGCAATGCACAGGTTCAGGGAAGATGAACTTTTCTTTTTCAGAAGTTCTAAAACTACCTCTAAAAGTTTAACTGGCAGCGAGCGTGAGCAGGCTCTAGTTCTGAGCTTTTATTCCTGGAAATAACTGGAAGGAAAAGTGCTTCAAATCAGAGGTGACTATAGAACTGCAAGTCAAGGGTTAATTTTTCTTTTCTTAGGAAAGCAGTAAAAGCTGACTTTTTCCATTCCATGTTATCTGTGGCATTATATGTGGCAGCTGCAACCTATTTCTATTCCTAAATTCTGATAGTTTATTGCCATTATGGGAGATGAAGGATTTAGTCCTTGGTCGAGAGTTCCAGGTGTCTGAGAGATTTGCAAGAACTGTGAAAAAGGGGAAAATGATGCAAAGAATAAGACATTTCTGGAAATATCATTTAGGTTTTGGTCAACAGGGAATAGGAATGGGTGGTTCAGGTCATCTGCTGAACTGGCATTTCAGTGCTTGGGCAAGGTGAGAATCGAGCAGACAGACTTGTCAGAGCCATGGGTTAAGTTATTGCTTTGAGGTGTGGCGCCATCATGTAACTTACAGATTCAAGTAGATGTTTCATTCTCTCCCATCTCCCTAAGCTAGGTGTTTTCATTCTCAGGTATTTTGTGCTTTATTGCCAGCCCTAGAGAGCACAGACAATTTTTTCATACTTGAAACTGTGCAGTCACTCAGGGAAGTGCAGTGGATCCGTAGTGGAAGCTGAGCTGAGGTATAATCTTCCAGCTCCTGAATAAATCTGGTCAGTACTGGTGCAAGTCTGCTCAAATATACTGGGTAGAGTCTTAGCTGTACAAAAGAGAGATAAGTGCATAAACAGATCGGAATTTCCCACTATGTCTACTTAATTGAACTACCTTTTCCGCAAATCTTTTGCATTTTTTCTTCTCTTTTCAGACTCACAATTATGCACATTTTAAGGCAAAATGCCATACTATTATTATCTATTCTGTTCTCCCCCTTTTCCACATAACATAAGCCAAAGGACATCTCTGAAATAATTCCTGTTTCTAGTCTTACAGCTATGGTTGAGCTGAATACACATTTTAGAGAAATACCCGATCTCAACATTTTCTCTTGATGAAAAATCCGCTGCAGGCCTGGCTTGCTAGTTCACAATGCCTAATTACCCACAATGTTAAAAATGCAAGCCTTATGTCTAGTCTGAATTATTCTCACTTCTGTTTCCAGGTGTTGGATCTTATCATATCTTTCTGCTAGACTGAACAACTGTGCATTCTTCAAAGTACTCTTCCCCATGTAGATAACTACAGATTTGAGAAAATCTGCTCTTTTGACCTTCTTTCTGATGAGTTCAAAGTCATACCTCTGCTGCTTGGTAGCAATGCCCAGATTCAGATTTGAGCAAGTAGCTGGAGCCAAGTGGGTAGTGCAGTACAAGGCCTTTCCTTGCCTCTGTCTCTCATCACTGATGTCCGTACTTCATTGTGGCAGAGGCAAACACAAGCTTGCCAGCTATCCAGCCATCCTTTCTCACACCAGGGATGTTTGCACAGAGACAGACTTGTGTATAGGCATGCTTCTGAAGGCAAGGAGGAAATAGCTATGTTGTTCATTCCTCAACACATGCATAAAATACAGCAAATTCCAGGCTCTAATTATGTAGATGGCTTTATTAGCTAAGGTAGCATTTTAGAACTTTTTATCTTCACCTAGACTTTGGGCTTACTCCTTTGCTGTCTTTTTCACAGGAATGTTGAGAGGGGGAAAATTGCAGCTATATAGTCAGTAGTGGTGAAGCTCAAGAATATGAGGTCTTCTAAACCACCCCAAGGAGAAGTTATTGCATTGAAGTAGGTAGTAGATTTATCCCAAGCTATACACAGAAACTGAGTTGAAATATGGCATGGATGATCCATATTCAGGTGTCAACTGATCAAGTTGATAACCTAACTTTGCCACCATTTTAAAGTTTTACAGTCATCTTTGCAGCTTTTCTCTTTGTTTCATGCCTCTTTTCTGAACCCTGAAGATATTTTTGAATATCTTTCTTAAAGTGTGGACAGCAGTGTTGGACTCTAACAGCAGATGCTCCAATATCAAGACACTATAACCCTCAAGTATTTTGCTTTTTATTTCACTAAATCATATCTTTACCCCTAGAAGCTGCAATGGCTACCCAGAAGCAACACATATTCAGCTGTCTGCCATGAGTGCTATTTCTTCTTTTACTGGAAATACTGGCTGATTATCTTACAATCCGGAATTTCTTTCTTTTTAATATGACATATATTTTCTTTTAGATAAAGAGCCTTTTTTCATTGGCATTGAAGCATGTGTTTGACCCTTCTAGCTCTCTCTGCAGTGCAGATCCTTTTATACCAGTGATCTGCTTTGTCCTTATTTATCACTTTTCAGTCCTTCCTTTATATGAAAACTTCATTAGAAGTTATGTGATTAGATAATTTGTATGGTTTATTAAAAAAACATGACGAAGTTGGAAAAAAATCCAGTGAGATCCTACTCAGTGATAATTTCCCACTTATAATTAGACTTCAAGAGCCATGAGTTGATGGTTAACTTACATAATAGGTAAAACAGTTATTTTACACAGTTCTAGATCCCCAATTCAAATCTTCAAAAAGTACATCAAATGCTTCCTAGATCTTATTACATTGACAGTATTATTTTTACCAAGCAAAATTTTATTTTCATCAGATAGTCTGATAACATCTTTCTGTCAATAACGGCAGTTGACCAATATTCATTAAATTATCTTGTTTAATTCCTCAGAATAAGAGGAGGTTCACCCCATTACTGCTTGATATAAGCAGGACTGTCACTTGTAGCATCTTGTGTATGATATTTCATCATACTAATGCCAAGTTTTACTAGCACTTATTTACGTCTGAGATAGGAATTATTGAGATCTTCTGCAACCAGGCTGAGAAGAAGCTTCTAAATACTTGCTTGTTAAATACTTTTTAATAATCTGACTTTTTGGTTTTTATAGCTCACTCCAATATAGTGGAAGTAGTGTACCTTTTAAATAAAATTGCTTCATTGCTTATCCTTTGCTGAGATTTTCTTAGTGGCTTGAAGTTTGAGCTCTTAAGTGGAATGGAGAGGGGTGCAAGAGAATAGTGATAGCTATGTATTTGCATGTACAGAATATTTATGCAGTGCAAGAATACTCAAAGGAATTAATATTACTGGAATTCATATGACTTAGCATATGTATCCATAACAAGGTCTTACACATGGGGACAGAGTGTGCTTGTGTGTGAGCAAGACCCAGCAGGAGAGCAGTGAGTGTAAGCCAAAGAGGGAGACAAAGCACAGTATAGTCCTCAGCCAGGACAGGGGAGCTGGGCCACTCTCTGGTAGCGAAGCTGTGTCTCTGGGAAGTGCTGGTCACCAGCACAGAGGAGTAGGGCATGCGGTATCTTGGATTCAAACAACTGGAGCTTATAACACTTCATGGTCTTCCAGGAGACAGCTGCCATAACCAGCATGTGCACTGTGCCCCTCTTTTACTAGGGAGCTGTAAAAGTGGTAGCTCCCACATGAGGGTCTCGAGCCAGTCAAGGAAAAGGCAAGTGATGAGAAGGCATCTCTGACCGTTCATCCTCATCTCTGAATCCTTCTCTGTGAATGCTTGACCTGAGCAGCTGTGAAACATTGAGACAATAGCTCAGGAGTACCAGTCTTTGACACTTTTCCACTCCACTCATACTGCTAGGTCTCGCTGTATGTTTTCATTCTACTTTTTAGCAATGGCCTCAGTCTGCTGCTGACTAGTTTGCCCAGTCCTGGATTTCTCCAGCCACCTGTGATGGTTTGGCCAGCAGTCTAGGACAGGAGCCGTACCATACTTGGCAAATCAAACTCCACCACTGGAGAGTGACCAACTACCATAATTCAAGATGGAGTAAATTGCTTGCCATCACTTTTATATCTCATTACATGTACCTTTCATATCTAGTCCCTGAACCAAGTCTGACACAGGATGTGAGAAGCCAATGTCATTAATATCTAGTGCATCTCCATGTGCAAATATTCATGAAGCTCTGGCTAGAGAGGTCTACTGAATATCATCAGTTCTGATTTTTTGCCATGGATCAGTGTAATCCAACATACTACAGGGATATCAGAAGCTCCTAAATTCTATACAGTTACCTTAGTAGCAAAACAAATAAATTCTGCTTGACTAGAGTGTAACTTCCTTGAAAGTATCCAGTTTTTATCTGAAGATACTAGGAGCTTGTGTAACTTGGAGAAGAGAGATGGGTTTTTGTTTTATAGATAGTTTCTTGCTTAGTTGAATTTGTCTACTTCCACTTGCAATCACAGCTTCTTGTTCAGTCTGCCTGCACTTCATTGAAGAGCTCTTTAGTGTCTGGTTTTCTCTCTGTAGTCAAATTTGTCACCTCAAACTATTGCATCCAGAACAAAATCCACCAATAGAGGTAGGAAACGATCAACACCTTTGTCTCCACTCTCAGCAGAGGATGAAAGACAAGCTGAGCATGGAGATTCAAACAATAAAATCTCTTGAGCATGTGCAGTTCTGCACTGAGATGAGGGCTGATATCTTGCCCTTGGAAAGCTGAGAGGATCACTATCATGCTGAAAGTTACTCTTACCGATACAGAGTGCCTCACTCTCAAGTGCAGGTGGCCTCATAAGTCTTACATGCACAGAAGCGTCATATAACTATATATATATATAGTGTAAGATAATTCTGCTCTATGTCATATGGCTGGTATAATTTTAATTGCATGGTAAAACATGAGAGTATTTCTAGAAGCAAAAGATTCTTGAGAACACCTGCCTCCTTATGTTCAGTGTATAAATTTGTTCACTTTCAATATGAAGAGCTTATTGAGGAATCTCAGCTAGCAAGTCCTAGAACTGACTTCACAATCTGATGAATCTATAGACTTAACTCACTTTAATTTTTTTGTTTGTTTTCAGAATTCTGCTAAGTCCTAGCAAAAATCATTAAAAAGTGCTATCTTGTGTTTTGCAAGGGAAACTGGTTTCAAAGCCTTTCTCAAAGGTAGCAAACTCATTCCTGTAGTTTGCCTTATTTAAACCAGGTTGGACACAGCATTTCAGAATATCCTGTAAAAATAATCCTGTATGTCATTAGGAAGAGCAGAGAATATAGATGCACTCTTGCTTTTATAGTTTTTTTTATAGTTTTTCAATATCACCCTGTGTCGTGGTTTTGATCTTGGCTAAATGCCAGGCACCCACGGCAGCCACTCACTAGTTCCCTCCCCTGCCACAGCTGGGCAGATGAGGGAAGGAGAGGGGAAAAAAAACTGAGGGAATTAACTCAGAGGTCTATGAGTTGAGATAAGGAACTGGGAGAAAACGCTCCAAGGACAAACCAGGCTCAGCTTAAAAGTTGCAAAAGTGAAAATTTATTACTACCTGAGTTAGAAGGAGGATATGAGAAATAAACTAAACCTTTAAAAGACACCCTTCTTTCCACTCCCCACCCCTCCCTCCCTCCCACCAACAGTGCAAGGGAGGCAGGGTGTGGGGGTTCAGGTCAGTCCGTTTCCAAGATCTTCTTCCCCTGCTTAGGGAGAGGAGTTTTTTCCTCTGCTTTTGCCGTGGGGTCCCTCCCACGAAAGACAGTTCTCTGTGAACCTCTGTGGCGTGGTTTTTCTTGTCCACGGAATGCAGTCCTCCAAGGACAAACTGCTCCAGCATGGAAGCAGGGGGCCCCTCTCTCTCCAACCGGGTCTCCCACCTGGACTGCAGTTTCCTCCGACATCCACCCGCTTCAGCGTGGTCACCTCCTTCACAAACTGCGGGACTTTTATCTCAGTCTCTGTCTCTCACTGGGCTGCACCTGCTACGGCTTCTCTGGCATCTACGGCTCCTGCGGCTTCTTCCATGGCTGCTGCGGCTGCTGCGGCTTCCGACATCTCCCGCTCCAATGTTGGCACCTCACCCACGGACTGCGGGTGGCTCTGCATCCCTCATGGACCCCATGGACTGCAGGGGGGACACCCCGCCTCACCATGGGCTCACCACGGCCTGCAGAGGAATCTCAGCTCCAGAGCCTGGGGCACCTCCTCTCCCTCCTTCTCCACTGACCTTGGTGCCTCCATGTTGTTTTCCCTCACATGTTCTCACATCCTCCTCCTTCTCTAACTAAAAGCAGCTGCGTGTGTGTGCATTTTGTTTTGATTTTTCCTTAAATATGTCATCACAGAGGCGTAACTAACCTTTCTAATTGGCCCAAACATGGCCAGTGACATGTCCATCATCTTCAGAGCCATCAGAGATTGGCTCTGCTGGAAATAGTGAAGAACTCCAGAAACTTCTCACAGGAGCCATCTTTATGGCCCCCTCCCTTCTACTAAAACCACAACACCCTGAGGTCACACAGGTCTATGGAATGTCTTTCATATTGTATATCGGGGGGGGGGGGGGGGGGCGGGGAAGGCAAAAAAAATGAAATTTTTTGGATACTTCTTTGAAATGAAACACTGACTGTTGCAGCACTGGGAACTTCCAGTACCTTCAATGGTCCCCAAGATGGAGCTGGACTCATAGCATTGGTCACTTCAGTAACCAGCAAGGCCTCCAAACCAACAACAAATGGCCATAATTCCCACTTTTCAAGGTTTCCTGTATCTTTCAAATGCCGATACTGTACCTGAACTCAAAAGGGACAGAATACTGTCAGGGAATTTCAGTGCACTGCCAGGTGTGCTGGGAGATGAAAGGTTAATCTGATCAGGGACCATGGACTTCAGTATTAGGGTTTATGTTTGTTCACAGCTTGGCCGGTGTGATTGGGCTATCCATCACCACAAATACACAGTATATACAGACACACACACACACACATATATATATATATATATGTGTGTGTGTGTGTGTATGTATACATACACACATGCACTAATATGTGTGCATGATCTTACACTATGCACAATACAGATTTCCAAGTGCACTAAATCTAGAATACGTAAACATGCAATCCTAACTTATAAAAGGCCAAACTTGAGCCATAGATGAGTCGTTTTTTCCCTCTGCTTTCAGAACTGATTTTCACAATCAGATCTGCAGCTCCACATAGTGCAGACCTGCATTTTCTCAGTCTGACCGCTTTATATGGAAATAACACACAGAAACTTCTAAGTCACTTTTGGTCTCTGTTGAACAATATAAGCTTGGTAAAAAAATGAAAATCATTCTGCTGAGAAATGCAGTGCGAACGGCACATAAGGAATGCACAGCAGCTCGCTGAGGGCTGGGCTGTGCATGGCAAGCGACTCTACCTCGAAAGGAGGAGAGCTCCTTCGCAGGGGAACAAGTCCTGGCTCAGACACCTCCCTGCGCCCCAGAAAGAATTTCCTCGGTGGTGAGAGTGCATGCAGTGTTGATTACATTTCTTCAACTTCCCCAGCCACTGCACCCATCAGCTCCACAGGGAGGGGCTTCTTCCCTCCCTGCTCTGCCTGATTGTGTTTGTACTCGGGCACAAGTGTAAAACTCGCCTGCACTTTAGGCACAGGCACAGCTGGTCTTGGGAAATATTTCTCTCAAGTGCTGAAATAGACATCACAAATAGGTAGAGAAACCAATGGAGGACAGCAAGCTGCAGAAAGGAATAACTCACAATGCCAGGAGATATAAATGATTACATATTTCCATTCACCACTGGATTAATTTTCTTCTTATAAAAAAACGCAACATCTTATTGCTGATAGCTTTCAAGTCCAGCTACATACAGGCTGAAAAGCAGTACCGGGAAGTATCAAATTCTTCCTTTCCATCTGTCCCTGGGTGGGTTCCTACTTGCTCTCGCAGCCGAGCTGGCTTTCTCTGCAGTACAGCTCCTCTGGCAGTAGAGGGCACTTAGAATATGGACAAAGCATAAAGAAATGCCTTCTGAAACTTCCATCAGAGAGCTTTTGTTTAGCTGTGTGAAACCTTCAATGCTGTCAAATGTTCCCTAGTTTAAAATAAGATTTTTAACAGTGTTTGACTTTGGAGATTATTTAATATCTCTGCTTTAAACAAAATTAAAAAGTTAATTTTGCTTTCTGTTTGAGTCAATTTTTAGCATTGCAAGTAGTCTATTTAGGTTTATGGGTTTTGTATGCTGTCCTATCAGCAAAGCAACAATATTTTATTATTTGCTGACACTAGGAGTAAAGGAAATAATTTTTTCCTTAGAAAATGGTGAAAATAATTTAGTAATATTTTAGGTTGTTCTGGGGTCAAGTGAACCCATTCCAAAATAGGGAAACTCAATTATACAAGTGGTACAGAAGAAAGATACTGCAATGAAAACCTAAGAAGTGGGAAAATATGCCCTATTACTACATTTTGATTCTTCTAGGACAAATATGAAGCTTACATGAGAGCTCATAGTAGGACTATTTCTTCAGGCTGTTAATCTCTCTTATCTTCCCTGAAGCACTTAGAAAGATTTAGACCTTCAGGGAATATGTGACAACATCAATATTTGGATGTGAATGTTACAGCTCTGCTCATAGGCAAAAGATACATGTCAATTACTCCCATTAATAAATTGTACTGTTGAAGTGACATAGACTGTACTGCACAACTGCACAAACTTCAGCAATAATCCTATAAACTTAAGAGAATTGTCCTTAAAAGTCAGTAGCATTTACTCATTTGAGGTGTTTATTTTAGGATCAGGCTTTCATGACATATTTTCCACCACTTATGGTAGTTGTAACAGTAATTGGTGAGAAAATTATGTCATATCTGTTATATGAGAAAACATAGGGAGCAGATAATGTAAAGCAGGACAAAATAGGCAGAAATCTTCTCCTCCTGTAGCTATTTGAAGGTGTTGGATCAGGTCCATAAGTGGAATAAACTGATGTAGCTCCAGCGACTGAAATGAAACTGCAGATTTAGAGCAACTGAGGAACTGGTAAATTGTCTGTCAAAACACAGGAATCAAACAGCGTGGGTGGGTTCTGGTTATATTAAATTACTGTCAGTGTTCACAGAGCTTTAAGAACAGGACAAGGAGAGGACCTTCTTTTCTAAATCTTCTTTCATATATAGTAACACAACATTTAAGTGGCTCATTATTTTTGTTTGGCCTAATTTGTGATATCACTGGCAGTACTCCTGCAACTTGTACAAAACCAAGAGATTAATATTTTTGCAAGCCTAAACCGGTGTAGATGCACTCATTTACATCAAACAATAATATCAGCAGAGAAATTGATTTAGCAAGGCCAGATATAGAGCTACCAGCTAACTTTTTCCACTCAGTTCATTAAATTCTTCTAATGACACATCTTTAGGGAGTTTCAGCGGGGATGGTGTCTCTGCTTACCAAAATCCCATCTTTACGGTCCTTTGGCTCAGCTGCCAATAGCTAGTGCGGAGATAATGGTTAGCAGATCTTCATCAGTTCAGTCACAGCACAGCTACATTTAATGTATCCATCCTATAAGAGGATATTACCAATATAATTTACCTGAATGCAGAATGCATGCACTCCTGCCAATGTAGCTATCAGGAAAATATACTAAGAGGAGAAGTAGGGTTGCTTACCACCAGGAAAAGGATGTGCCAAGAGGGCAAAAGTTTATCCTATCCTATTTGTGTAAGAGGCAGTGGAAAATCTGCTACACCTGTCCTTGGAACAGTTGCTGCTGTTACCCCTTCACACACAGTGTTTGCAGTTCCTGCCCAGAGTGTTTTTGTACCCACGTAAGGGAAGCCCCATCCTTCTTGCATGTTGTTTCTACCAAAAAGGTAGCACCCGCACCTTTTGTGTATCTTGGGGATAAAAGGCACTCTGTGAAGCAGAAGTAATTGCCATGCATACTGCAGAAACCAAGCACTCATTTTCCTCTCCATTTCCAAAGGCTGAAGGAACATGTTAATTACCTAAGAACACTCCATTTGACAGCTAGAACAACATGAGAAAGCAACCACTGGAAAGCAAGAACCCAGCTTTAGTCCGCCAGGTATCAAACTGGTGCAGTGGTTCATGAATGTTCCCCCAGATAAGTAAGATTCCTTACTCCATTTTTCTGAGACTCTGAATGCTACTTATCACATGGTTAAGATTCAACTCATAAAAACATGTCTCAGCAATTGGAATTTACCCTTTGACCTTCATCCCCCTCCCCTTTGTCCCCCTGCTGTGATGAACAAGCTTTGTCTTCACTAAACATCACTGTTAGACTGGTGAAAACTGCTTTTTGCACAAGTTCAAAAACTCAGCAAACAGCAGGGACAAAAGCATATATAGATACAAAAATATATATGTAGTTGTTGTGTTGTATTTTTACAGCACCCAGAAAAACATCAGAATTTAATGGGTTTTGCCATATATTTGGCAAATATTTCTGTGCAATGATGCATCCTGCAAAAACAAGAGATAGGAGCGGTGAACTATTCAGTAGGGTGAAACATTTATTTTCATTTAAAAACTTTCTTGAACTGTGCATAGGCATGTGCATGACTGTGTGGGGCTAGAAATAGGTATCACCCTGCGTCTGGTCTCTAAACTTCTAGATGGGGTCACTGTGGAGGAGCAACACAGCGGCTTATGCTGGTTATTTGATGACATATGGTAATAGCTGCAGTGTTAGAGCTGAATGTGACACACCACAGCAAGTTAAACAAAATAAACCTGCTAGCCTTTCCCCCCCACCACTGCATTTAAAAAAAAGTGTTTTTCTTTTTTGTGGTGAAGAGCCATTATTAGCTGTGGAAAAAAAAAAATACAGTTGAGTGTTTCTAACCAGATAGGCAGATCTTATTGATAAATAGGGTACTTCACACACACAAACCAACATATGAGTACACACATGTTCAATATTAAACCAGCTTTTAGGTAAAAATAATACCCTCGACTAGAAGCTGAGCCCAGTGTTAATCTATCAGGCACACAAGCATGGTTTGTGGTGCAATCTGAGGATAGCTCTACTGCACAATTATGAGATTATATCCTCTTTAGAGGGTATAATTATGCCATCTCTATATATCTTATTTAGAAGGCATAATGCTTCTCCCCTAATAGCAGAAAAACGGGTACATAGAGATGCAGTGTTTTTCGCTTCCAGCATAAAAAATATCATAGACATCTAGAAAGCTTTTGAATGCAGGATCTTTGGGCTGCAAAGAACAAGGCTGGACTCCTGCTACATGCTTGAAAAAATTCCTAAAAATAAAAAAAGCTACAACCTCTGTGGCTTTTGGTGAGATGAAGCTACATCTTGCAAGAGTTTCTCCAAATTCATTTTCACAGATGTCTTAGTAATGACTTTTTGACAACTGAAATGAAACACATCAGTCAGTGGCATCGGAATTTTTCTTAACCATTATAAAATTGGAGGCATCTTTTTAAGCAAAATCTACATTGTATTTAGGACCGTTACCTACCAATATAAATTGGTGCAAATGTTACAGACTGAGAGGGTATAGAAGAGGTGGTAACATTTTATCCAGAAGGTGATGGATAATTTTGGGGTTTTTTTCTAGTTTCATTGCACTGTTTAATCTTTTTCAAGCTTAGATCAAATGATTGCTCATTTTGGATGATAAAGTTTATTGTTACTGTCTGGTATGTGTAATGACTACTTAATAATATCCACCATGATAAGGCAGTAGCTCTTTTTAGTTTGTTTTCAAAGGTGGTAAGGAGTCTCACTGCTACATGCTTTTTCACGGAGCTGAGGTTGCTGCAAACCTAAAGATAAATCTGCAAATCTATGTGACTATTCTTTATCATTGTCACTAGCTTGGTGGTGGTCTGCCATTTTTCTTGAAAGCTGGGCACCAACTGCTGGCCAGAAGTATTTTTCACTGAATTTTTTGTACTTTAAATAAACTACTGCTTCAAGAACTGCCAAGTGTTCCTCATTCATCTTCAGGACACAGAGCTTCATGTATATCTTTGCAAAGCTTGACTCTGTGAAATGTTTGTTTCATCTCTCTGCCATTTATAGCAGTCTTTGAACTCACTTCTGGTTTATTGATGGCCTTGACTAAATTAATGCAGATGTAATTTTTTTAAAAAGGATTACACTCTGAATAATTGTATGTAAAATAAATCCTCATTTAGAGAAGCTCCTCCTCTTGTTCTAAAAGGTCTTTCTGGATTCATAGAGTAAATGTTGCTGAAAGCATAGAAGGGGGAGATTGTTGTTTCCTTTGGCATTTCTCTTCTTATAGTGGTAGAAGAATATGCATCTGCTTTTCCCTGTGGAGGGGGAGATAATATGATAACCTTCTGATTATATACATAAGCGGGAACTGATCAGCTTCTCTTGTGGTTCGTTTTTAAGGGCAAGTTCCAGTTGGATTGTGCTAATGCACATATTCATGAATCTCTCCAAACAGGATTCACTGCTCTCCAGGGAACTGTTGAAGTATGCATCATTGTTTCAATGAAGTATCTTCATTATAAAACATAGGGACTATAAAAGGTGAATACCATTTGCCTAAGCCTAATATAATCTCTAGTTTGACTTTCTCCCACTGTAGTGATTTTTTTAACAGAATCAGAGAGAATAATATGAGACAATTTCAAATGAAATATTCTATGAAATTAGGTACATGTGCCCTGATGAACAGAATATTTTATTTTCTATTGTTTTATTGAAATAGGGAGAAATTAATATCAGTGGAATAAAAACGATCTTCAGGATCACATAGCCAATTCAAAGCACCTCAGTGGGGATTGTTGGTCTCTAGAGCACAGAATTTCCTACTCTACTGTGTTAAAACAAGTAGGTATAATAGGCTGCAATGTTTAGTAAAATCAATGTGTTTAAAATTTGGGAAAGAAAGTGGATGCTGGAATCTACTAAAATCAATCACAGAAAGGATTTTGCTCATTGCAAAGAATGGGATGACATAAATGTCTCTATAGGCTTTAAATTAGTTTTTACATGTTTTTTTCACCATATAATTATTTTAAACGGTTCTAGAATTTTGCTTATTATAAAAAGCACATTAAACATAGCAGTTAGCATTACATTTAAATATTGGGAAGGGAAAAAAAGAATGTAATATTATATGAAGAGGCTGCCTAAGTCAGGAAGCGTTACAGTGACATGGAACAACCACCTTTTTGTAAGCAAATATATATATTTATATTTATCAGGTTTTATATTTATATATGTATGTGTGAGTATATATATTTGTGTGTGTATATATATGTATTACATACAGAGATAAATAAATGCAGGTTTTTTCAGAGTTCAACAAATGTCTTACAGTAGAAAAGGTTTTTTGTATCTTGCAACAATCTAGGCGACATATAAACAAGTAGACAGGCATGATCCTTGTTCAAAGACCTTGTGGTCTGAGAAGGCTACAGACAACTTTATTCAGATAGATCAAATAATATGTAGGTTGAAGGTCTAATATTAAAAGCATTAAAATAATACTGGACAGTTTTATTGTTTAGTTTCATATTCTACAAAATTAACATGGCATTCAAGGTAAAATACTGGCAAAGATATCTAGCTCTGAATGGCCTTGTGACTTCAGATAGCTTCGTGTTACATTAGAGAATGCTTTATATTTTAATTTGTTTTCACAGTGTAAAATTCATGCCTGTGTATAGGAGCAAAAACATGGCCTATGGCCCACTTAAATCCCACTCAAGCTGTATTTGGAAAGCTTAAGTGTGGCTTATATAGTGAAAAGGACTTTTCCTGGCACTTTGATCTGTGATGGATCTCTCTTGTTGTAGCAGTGGTGACACAAGTCATGTGTTCTATAATGACACCAGATTTATGAAAACCTGTCATGGTCAAAAGCAGTCACATGCACATGGAAAAAAAATAAAAATCTGGTGCTACATCATCAGCAATGTTTGAAGAATTACACATATTTCACAGTTTGGTTCAACGTCACCAGGTCTCTGACAACAGATAGCTGACATTTGTAGTATGACTGGGAGTTTCCAGCCATCCCCCTCCTCCTTCTCCTCCTCCTCCAAATTCTGCTTAATTGAGTATGTTGGCAAACAGACCTTGAAATATGCTTTGCTGTCAATTACTTCCTTTGGAAAGACAAAACATCAATATGAGTTTCTATACCATTTTCTTCCGTGATTAGTATCTTTGGTGGCATAATCTTCTGTGCCTGCAGAATATACCCATGCTAGCACCATGTAATGATATCCTAGAAATCCCGCCCAGGAGAGACAGTGAATCATTCATCAGGGAATGTGGGAATATATTACATAAATGAATATACCATATTCATATATATAATGATATTTAATAACTTATTTCTAGTTTATGTAACATACTCTGTAAAATATATAAAAATGAATATGAAATATTTTCTATATATTACTTGTATAGTATGGAAAAACATGTAAATTAATACATTGTATATTGTATTAATATAGTGCAATGTATAATTATGATATATAGTACTGTATATGTTTATATACCTAATATAGAAAATAATAGATTATAAAATATGTGATTTATTTTCTTTTCAAGACCAATTTTAAGTTTTCTACTATTTCAAGCTGACCATTTAAATTTTAAGTTGCTCTCTTTCTCCCAGCAGAAATTAGATTCTATTTCTTTCTGCTTCTGGGTGGATAAGAATAAATCATATGTGAAGAAGCCTTTTTGGTTTTGCATGTCACAACTAGGAACTGGCTTTGGAGAAAGTGTCATGTCTGTGAATATACACACTTAATGCCATACTTGAAGCACCATGTTAGTATAAAACTCAGTAGTGAAGCCATATGTATGATATGCCAATGCTTTGGGAAAGGAGTTCTCAGTACTCTGTCTTCTATCATTTTGTTGAGTTGGGTATAATTCTGTGATTTTTAGGAATTTATGTCCATACATATCCTAGTACACTGTAGTAGCCCATCCTCAATGTCTGGAGTAGGTATATAGGTGAGGATAATTAAAATTGTTTACAGGCTGTCTCCTAAGCAAATAGAATTTAATGCATGATATATTTAGAATCAAATCAGAATAAA
This sequence comes from Pomatostomus ruficeps, assembly GCA_013400735.1. Taxonomy (NCBI): domain Eukaryota; kingdom Metazoa; phylum Chordata; class Aves; order Passeriformes; family Timaliidae; genus Pomatostomus; species Pomatostomus ruficeps. The sequence continues at coordinate 79,441 of VYZT01046695.1, forward strand.
CAAAATATATTTTTAACCCTGGCCTAGCAATCAACTACACATAATAGTTGATGTATACTGAGGCAACTGCACATCAGTGCTTCACCTACAGGACTGAGAGAGGTCCAGTTTCTCAGCAGTTTTTGGAAAGAATTCAACCTACATGGATCAAGCTATAGGTAGAAAACTATTCCTAGAGACAAAACAGGGAGTTACAATGGCAGCTGATTCATCTCCCCCAGAATGTGGCAGGTTAAGGAAATGACCTCTGAAGGAACTGTAAGGGAACAAACTAAATGACTAAAGTTATTAAGAAGTAGATATGGAAATGCAAGGATAAAATTTGGTGATTATCACAAATGTCTGTGTTATTTGCTCCTATGCCTGTAAGATAACTGCCTAATGCTGTTTTTTGCATTTTTTTCCTAATCTGTTGTATTCCTCATGTTCAATAAAAAACAACATACAAATAAGTGAAGTCTTTCGTTACCAAAGGAATGACAGAACAATATAATTATACCAGGTGACACAGCATTTTGTAGTGGCCCATTACACAATTTATGCCATCACTGTACATTTTTAAAATAAAATCTCCTATTTTTAGATAAAGATATCAGAGTAGCTTGCGAGATACATTTTAGATAATATGATGGACACCACAGAATGATTCACATGCCTTCAGACATAGGTCAGACCCAAACACTGTTAGTATGGTTTGCTGGGTGAAATCCCAGTTCTACTGAAAGCAATCCTCCCTTTGACTTCAGTAGGGGGTGACTTTCACCCCCACTTTTCATGTTGGGCCTTGGGACATTGCTAACATAAGGCACCAAATAATTACTTCTGGTCAATCAGGGTTCTAATACAGATCTGATGGTCTGAAGGATAAAGTAAATCAGTGTGGATCAAACCTGTTCTGAAGGGATCTTAAAGGTCAAGTTGATGGTTAAGTCATCCTGATTGCTTAACTCTTCTACTCTGTGTAGAGACTTGCTGATTTCAGTGCTGGGTGTGGAGAGGTGAGTGGCACTGGACTGAGCCCACCAGATCAATCCACAGAGGTCACTCCCCCATACTCAGATATTAACTTCTCGTGCAGAATATGAATTCTATGGAATGGAAGAGTCCTCATATGTCAGTGTTAAATCCGGTCTTTCGACT
>VYZT01046696.1:0-31452 GCA_013400735.1 Pomatostomus ruficeps
TTATTATTATTATTATTTTTGCAGTGAGGCCTTAGTTTTTCATGAGCTTCTTCTGGCTTCATGGATAGTTCATTTCTTTGTTTACTTGTTTTGTTCTGAAAGAGAATTAGGGGTGTCACTGCAGAAATCTTTGTAAGGGGCCACATCCAAGCTGCACCATTAGGTTTCATCCCATCAGTTTAGCATTTCCAACACTAGACTTTAAAAGATCCCCTAGGAACAATGTAAGAGCAGGGCAAGAAAGCAGCAGTACTTCCTTGGTGCACTCTCCCAGACTGCACTAAGCCGTTGCTTCTTAAGGCACGAATAGCCTTTTTGTAGTTCATAGTTCTGCTGGATTTTCTTCCATGATGCTGTTTGATTCTGTGGGAGTCCCTAGCATTCACACTGCACTCCTGTCTCCAGGACAGAAAGATTGCATACTTGCACCTTTTCAACTGCAGAGCCTTGAGATCCAATGCAGCCTTTCCTTTGTAGGTGTAGAAAGAAGCTAGGAAATTTCACTGGGAAACAACAAAAAAGTTCTCTTTCCTCTACCCAGGACAGTCTTCTAACACTATCCAGGCTGCCTCAGGGCATGTGAAACACACTCTCATCATCCTGCTAGGAAAACAACAATTTGGCAGACTGTAGCATGGCTCTCTCATTTCAGGCATTTTGAGCTGAAACCTGGGGCTTTAGAGGAGGCTCAGGGAAGTCCTCGGCTGTGTATTGGCACTTGAGTGGAGATGGTGCTCTCTGCAAAGCACACAGCCAGGTGGCAATCTGCAGCCATTGCTGGGGCTGGCCACGCTCCCTCCCCGTCTGTGCTTTGCCCTCAGGAGCTGAAAGACCTTTGCACAAAGGCCTCGTGTCATCAGAGAATGGCCACGGTAACTGAGATATCATATAGAGACCCTGTTCTTGTCTTCTAACATGCTGGGGTCACTGGCCTGGAGAGTAAGGCCTGAGCTGCTTCCAGATGCTTTACAGCTGTGTTTTCTGCAGCAATGCAGCTCAACACTTGATCCAGCAGTTTTTTTTAAGGGCCAGCACAGGCATTGGGTTCACAGGCTGTGGAAGCTGCTGGTGGAGAAACAGTTCTTTTCCTGGAGTGTGAGAGGGCTGGTGGTAGACAGGAGGAGTGCGGGCATGGGTTTCATTGCTGGGGTCAGCATTCCAGAGGAAGCTGTCTTCACACCCAAGAACTCCCTGCAGAAAGGTTAAGTGTTGACGGTGTTAGATACACAACATACCCCAACAAAAGAGTTATCAAGATCTTTTCATCAAACACAGTCAGATGTACATCTCAAAAACATATTTGTAGCAGTTTATCATAGGTTTTCCAGCCTATATTTCCCTCCTTTCCAACCTTCCAATTTGAGAGCTAAAACAAATTACAACATTACCATACCATCCTAATAGCAGATATTTTTGTGTGTGTCATGCTCATGTGATTCTTCTTTCTTGTCCTACAAGACTGAATGAGTTGAATCCAGGAGACCACTCACTGCTGGATGTGTTTCTTATAATAGTTTTTCCAAACTGATTTTGTTAATGTTAAACATGAACCTGAGATTCCACTCATCTCCCTGTTCAGCAGCAAACCACTTTATGACAACAAATTACTTGTCTAATTTCCCCAAGGTTTGAATTTTTAGCTATGAGGATCATAAGAGTCTCTTTGTGCTTTTGTCTGCCTTGTCAATTTGAACAGTATGGTGTTTGAGATAGGGATTTTCTTTTACTATGTGTACACATAGGGACTGTACAGTGACACCAGTTGTCCTAAAACATAAATATTATAGCAAGGATTAACAGCTAATAGTATTACATACAATTACATATTCCTTCCTAAACGAAAAGCACTCCAGAGTATTTTAGGAATTGTGGTACAGCTGAATATGAAGCACTGCTTCTTTCTCGAGAAGATACTGAAAAGGAGCTTATTTCAAACTTCAATTTTTCTCTGAGATCCCAATTTTCTGGTACAATCTATTTGTGGGAACTGGTAATAGTTTAGACAGAGAGTCCTGATAAAAGTGAATCTGCCCATCATCTGTTTCTGATCACTTCTAGCCAAAGGTTTAGATGCACAGAAAAGGTTGGAGCCAAGACTCATATGAAGGCAAGATTCCTTTATCTTATTCTCCCCCATGAGCTTCAGAAGGAACAAACCTAGTGGAAAAAAAAAGCCAAAACCACACCAACAAAAAGAGACAACTATGCAGTGGGCATGTAGTGAAAAGGGAAGGATAAGAATAAGAATAAGAATAAGAATAAGAATAAGAATAAGAATAAGAATAAGAATAAGAATAAGAATAAGAATAAGAATAAGAATAAGAATAAGAATAAGAATAAGAATGTGTGGAAAGGAAAAAAAAAACCTGCCTGAAATATGGCTGCTCTGTGTTCTTGTGTTATAATTTAAAAATTAGAAATTACATAGTAAAGAAGGTGAAGTTTGTGTTTACAGTCGTGTACAGAAATTTAAGCTAATTAGCTATGTCTGGGCATCCCATTAATTTTAGACAGTCCCTTCTAGCAATGTAGTTCAAAGACTACAGATGGGACATGGAAAACCAGAAGATTTTGCAGCTGTATGAACACAAAAAGCTACTTCCTAATTTTCTGTGACCTGAGCTGATACTTGTGCATTCTTCTCCACTCTCTTGCAGGAGCTAAAGTAGCAAAATCTGGCAGCAAAACAGAGAAACAGCTGGAGAATATAGTGAGTTGAGAAATGGAGCTAAGCATAGCTAAGACTGACAGAGTCTGGTCAAGCAAGGAGCAGCTAGAAAAACTAAACCAGGCAACGGTTTAGACCAGCTTAAATCAGGTCTTGTTATTCTGAAAAGCTTAAAATCATAAGCTATCATAAAGGGTTACTTTAGAACTGGCCAAGCAGTTGTCTACCTAAAGGAAAGGACAGTTAATGATTGTCGGTATAGCTGAACTCTAGGAGTTAGTTATTGTTATTCTGTTTATTTGCCTTGTCAGGTTTTTATTAATTTTTCCTTCTCATAGAATTACTGTTTGTTTAATCATTCAGACCATGTATTTGTAAGCAAGCAAATTACCTCACTAAGTATCAAATATCAGAGCATAACTTCCCCAGGCTTGTCAGGGTAGGCTAGTCCAAACCCCCTTCCCAAAGCAGGGTCAGCTGGAGCCCGTTACCCAGGACCTGCCCATCACCAGGGATGGAACCCCTAGAGCCTCTCAGGACAACCTGTTCCAATGTTTGACCACCCTCACAGTGTCCTTGCAGAAGTTACCTGTATAAATATCTTGCAGTAGAAGAATTTAAGACTGCCCATCACTTGAGTTTTCTGGTCAAAAATTACCTTCATGGTCTTCAAATGTCCTCCATCACATGGGGTAATGATAAAGAAGACAATTTTTTTCCAAGTTCTTAATTCACACCTGATGTTTCAAATATTTATACCTCCAATCTGATCTATACTGACTGAGATCAGTGGTTTTTCAAGGGAAGACGGAGGTAGATTGTTGCCAAGGCAGGATATGCTCTGCCCACCCATAAATACTCAATCTATCCTGTGGCACAGTTCACATAAATTAAACTCTTGATATTTAGTGTGTCTCATTATCCATCTTCTCTTTTTCCTTTCCACTTAATTGATTTCATAAAAATTCCTTTGTTACTTTCTTTCTTTTGGTTGGACTAATTAACAACAGTATATAATCATAATTACATAAAATTACTTCATTGTATATCATTTGGATCCTTTCTTGAAAATGCTGTGTAGAGTGACAGGGTAAAAAAAGACTATCTGTATTTACAGGCTACAGTCTTCCAAATTTTAATTTGTCTGGCCCTATTATTCTTAAGATTGTGTGCATTGATTTTGAAAGTTGGAATTTTGACCCATTGCTAAAAGGTAAGTTCAGGCATTGGCTTTCATTTGCAATACAATCTTTTCTGCTAGAACAGTCTACAAACTATAATCTGCAGCTTCTCTTCTAAGGATTTCTTATGGTGTGAGTTGTTTGATTAGTGAAAAGCATTGCTCTTGATATTGCTTCTACTCTTAGAGGTGTCTTGCTTCCAAAAGCCTGGGTCTCTCTGCTGGGTTATCATATGTACAATTGCAATGTGTTCAGCTTGAACCTATATATCTAAGATGATTTGCACTGGGGATCTGAGAAAGGCAGAGACACTGTTTGCAAAAAACAAACAAACAAACAAACAAAACCCCCACAGAAATCTCTTCCCTAATAACACCTAAAAAAGTGATTCTTAATCCCCTCAGTTAACCCATCTTGACTGTTGAGGATGTGTTGGCTTCCCTCGTGTAAGAAGTTACCTCAAAAGGAAAATACTTAGATCCCTATGAGTCACTGCTAACCAATGACTTGAAAGGCTCAGCCGTCATTTCTCTCTGCTGCTGAAATGAGTTTTCTCACACTGTCTTTAACCATTTATTCACCATCTCTCTGAACAAAACATTTATCCTACTATCTCTCCTGGAGATTAAGCACTTGCAGTTCTTCAGAATCACCAAAAAGGAGAGCTTTTGTTATTATTTTTGTTTTGTTTTGTAAATGAAGATTTAGTGCCTATCTGTTATAATCAGTTGGTTCTTAAATCACTGTCTCCAAGGACTGGAACTGTCACGTAACTGCCTGGGTGTAAGAGATGTGTACGCTCCACTCATCATTCATTTTTGGTTTAGACTTCATTTTTGTTCCCTGATTGGGTGAAAAACTCATTGCCAAGTAAGGCAATGAGGAGTGTGGAGGAAGGCCATTCAGGCAGAAGCTCTTTTCTCTTGCACATACCATGCTCTTGGCTAGGAAAGTGACCTGCTACAGAACACTTTTGTCTCAGTGTTTTCAGGAAGGTTATGAGGAATAACCAGGGTAAAACAGGAGATAGACATCCTGATTTAGCAGAAAAAAACTTGCAACAGAAAGGATTTTACTCATATTCCTGAGATAATATTGGAAATACAGTTTGGCTCCAGCTTTTTCTAGAACAAAACCTTTTTTTTTTTTTTGTCTCTCACTTCACTCCGATTCTTGGAATCATATCGTAACAACAAAAGACAGAGACTGTCATCCAGACCCTATGCTGAATCAAAGGACTTATTGCAAGGTCATTCCCTTATCACATGGCCCAGGGATACCCTCCTTCTTTTCATTTTCACTTGTAAAACTGACAACCCCAAAAGTGTGACTGTATTCTTCACAGCACAGCACAGTGTGACGGCTCCTCATTGGTTTTATGTACAAATGCCATAGCAGAGATTATCCTGAGTTCACCCCGCAGCTGCACATTCCCCAAATGAAGAAAGGTTCTGACTAAGGAGACAAGAATGCAGTTGGTGTCCCTGAGACAGACTCACACAGTTTGCTCTCTTTCTGTTGGATTTCCGACATTCTGTCACCCAGAATGCAATTTGCAAGTGTACCTTCTCTTGAGGAAGAGCAACCGGTGTCATCTCTGCCTCCGTGACAGATAAGCCTCTCACTGTTTACAAAGTAGTATTATTGTAAACTAGCAGAAAAGCAATATGCCTAAGGCTAAAATATCCATCATGTAATGGAATAAAGAACTTCAAAAAAAAGAAAAATGAAAGCTTTAACACAATTTTACTGATTGCCTGTAAACGTCTTCAGGTGACTGGGCAGTCTAAAGGAGAAGTCTATTCTATGCCTTGCCAGTCCATAATATTAGGTGAAAGTTGAACTTTAGGAATGAACAGCACTTAAACTCCCAAGGCTTTCCTCCTTGGGGTGGAAATGGAGCCTAAGGAGATAAATGTCAAGAACAATGATCTCATGGGGCAAGCAAACAGCCCAAGCCAGGACACACTTTTTATAGACGGTATCTCAGAAAAATCAAAGCCCTTTGCAAAACCTAACGCAAAGAGTTGTTCTGTCTGTATAAATAGCCATCCTGTGCTTAGTGAAGAACTCACTTTAAGACTGAGGAGTAGGGTGAGAAGAAATGTCTGTTCATGAAGTTTGAGTGAAAATTGTTCTGTCAGGTGAACTTTCAAGTAAGTAATTAATGTCATTATATGATAAAATACATGATACTCATCTGCATACATCATCTATTTGTAGAAGTAATAAGAATCCAGTACCCTGACTGCATTGTACCGACCACAAGGATTTAAAATGCTGTTTTATTTCTAGTCTGATGTTTGTTTTTATTTTTTCCCCTGTCAATACTACAAATTATGTTGAGGACTGCTAGATGATCACCTTTGTGTTTCAGTGCAAAACTTCAAGAACCTCTGTACACGCAATGTCACCCCTCAAAACAGGAAAGATATGTTACTTCTACAGCTTTCTGAGTTGAAGACATCATATATAATTACATCTGTTCCTAAAAGGTCATGAGAAATGTGTCTTTAACAACTAAGATGATTTTTTTATCTTCTTTTAAGAGAACACTCTGAATGTGTGGAATGGAGGTCTTCTCCATGTTGGATAACGTTTCCTGCACTGTGCCGGTACTGGACTGCAAAAGAAGTCTTGTCTTCAGGGCAAGAGATTGTTTTCTGGAAGCTAAAGGTATTACAGCCTTTAAACAAAGGAAAAAAATAGTAAGTATTTTCTTACTATTTAATTGGAAAAGCCTTCTCCAGTACAAGACAGAGTTTCCAGAGACCAGAAAAATCTGAAACCATTCCTGAAGACAGAGGAGTGGCATGATCTGCTAGTGGTAGTGGTAACACCAGAGCAAGCAGTGAGAAGCACTTAGCTCTTAAGTGCCAGGAATCCTTAAGACTTCAGAGAGTCTCTTTCCCTCCTCCACCACATTAACTTTGTACTCCCCAGCCACCGTGATGTCTCTGGGGAGCCAAGAATGGAAGGCCTTAATGGGCTTCTCCCATTGTTGGAGACCTATGAGCAGGATTTACATTTTCCCCTGAAAAATTTACTGCTATAATGACTCAATCCTTTGTTCCTTTCAAAGCAAAAGGACCTGCATCACTCAGGAGAGGATTTCATCTGGGAGTGAACTTCAAGTGCCCAGAGCACAGCTTTATGGGCCAAGAAAAAGGAGGAGGGGGAGGAGGCAGAGCATCCTGAGCCAGCTCCTCTGAGCTGGGGTGCTTTCCTAGTTCAGCAAATAAACCAGAGAAAGCTGCCTTGGGCTCCTTCGTGGTGCTTGGCCTGAGGATACAGATGCTGATGGCTGAATGCCCTCAGTCACACAGTGATGCAGACACTGCTTCCTTGCCACAGCCAACCAACACATCTACACCCAGCACAGCCCTGAGCAGAGCAGGTGTGCCCTCAGATTGGGTTTATGCTCAAACACAAAGTAGACTCAACTCAACTAAAGCTTCCTGATCCCTGAAGGGAAAGATCCTACAGACCATCTCAGACATACTAGTGAGGCTGTGTCCAGCCCTCCCCAGTAGCCCGAAGTTCAGACTGGGTTGACAGATGTTTGTGTCTGCTGCTAAAGCTACACCAGTAGAAGACATTTCTGTAGAATAAACAAATCCTTCCTTCACTTCAGCTGCAGGACCACTAACCTTTCTCTACTGTCTGTTTGCTCCTTCCATGGAGCAGGCACTGCCTTCTTCTGCATCCCTGACCTTTCCTCAATGTCTCTCTATTTGCTGCCTCTGTCCTTTTTAAAAAGCCTCTTATTGATGTTTTTAAACTGATGGGGGAACATAAACAAGTAATAAAGAAAGGTTAACAGTACCGAATCGATACTACAGAGAGAGGCTTTAGGGAGATGGAATTGAGGAGGTTGACTCTGAAGGAAAGTGAAAGGCCAAATTTAATCACAGTGCTATTAGTAATTAAATTACATTTTGGGTTGTTGTTATTTTTTAAAAAATAGAACTAATGAATGCACAAACTGGTATTAGGTTTTCAGAGAAAGCGAAACAAATGAATAGAAATTCTGAACGAAGGCTTTTTCATATCCTTGCTGTGAATAGAACAATCTATTCCAGATTATTGTGGTCTTTTTCTGAGTGCAAAGGAAAGGAAAATGCTGTTGGTGTTAAACAGGAAAGTTCTGAAAATATGGACTTAGATCTTCTGCCAAGCACAGGAATGTGGAAATGTGTATGCCCCTGGAAATTTTCTGGTATCATAGAATCACAGAATGGTTGTGGCTGGGAGGGACCCATGGAGATCATCTACTCCAGCTCCCCTACTAAAGCAGGCTTACCCAGAGCAGATTGCACAGGATGTATCCAGGACAGTGCTGAATGTCTCCAGAGAAAAAGATTCCACGATGTCTCTGAGCAGCCTGTTCCAGTGTGCTGTCACCCTCAAAGTAAAGTTCTTCCTCATACTCAGGTGGAACTTCCTCCATTCCATTTTATGCCTGTTGCCTCTTACCATGAAAAGTGTGAAAATTCTGCAGTACTGGTATTCCTTGTCTGCTTCCACATCTTCAAAACACTGTGAGCAGAAAGAGCAGATCCCACTTCTGGACCAGAGAGCTCCCTTGTAAGTGTCACAGCCTATCACTGGGGCTTCCCTAAAGACACCAGTGCCCAGTCTTGGGTCCCAGTTCTCCGTGTGTTGCAGTTACACACCATTCATTAACCGGTTTCCTTTACTGGCAGAATGTTTTCATTTCAATATTACCTTTGCCATCAAAACACGTTTCCAGTCACCTATCCACACTATTCTTTAAAGGCTTTAAATATGTGACTGAATACTGGATTTTGCCATCATACACACCATACTCTGAACAGGAAGCAAAGCTGCATAATGGGAACAAGAACTAGTTAGAATAAATGAGGGGAGGATATTGGGGATGGGAGGGTAAGGAGTGACTGCATTTGTCAGAACTGGCATCATGGCCATCCAGAAGCAGCTTTGGATGAGAGGTTGCCAAGTTTAATTTTTGTGTTGCCTGTGGTCTCCAGATTTCATATGAAAAGAGCCAAAAGTGAAAAGGATGAGAGAGCCATAAACCGTTTCATTGCCCTCCACCAGCTGCCATCCAGTCACCTTTTCCCTTTGTCTTCCGCAGCTTTCTTTCCTCCCATGGGAATTGATGAGATTGTTTCTCTGCTCAGTAGCAGCATCATCTTCTATGGGCAAGGCAAGACCATTTGATCCATTCCCCTGCCTTGACTCTGGGCAGGAACGGCCTCTGGCTGCAGCAACAAGTCTGTCACACAGGCTTTCTAATATTCCTGCCACCTTCCCAGCCTGGCCATGTAATTAACTGTGGGCAGGAGGAAGGAAGGCAGGAGAGCTAAAAACACAAGACTTACAACAGAGCAACCTGGAAAGTTATCTGATTTGCATTTCTGGATTTTCTTTCCCTCTACCAAAAATTATTTTTTGAAAAGCACCAACTGCTGTATTATGCACTGGATGCTCTACAGGAGAGGGTGGATTGTCAAAGATGTGCTCACAGATCCAGCTGGGAATGATTAATGTGCTCTATAATCCAACAAAATGCACCTGGTCTACAAATAATGTCCCATATTTGACACAAATGCTTTAAGAAAACCTATAAAGGATTCCTAGAGTTGCTTCTGTTTATAAAACAAGGAGCAATGGCCACAGGTTTCAGTTTTGACAGTCCAGATGGGACAGCAGGCAATTTTTTTTACAATGAGGCTGCTGCAGAACAGGAATAGGTCACTAAAGGTGTGGGATCTCTGTCTTTGGCATCTTGCTAGGCTCAGCTACCTGAAGCCACACCTGGTCTCCTCTAGCAGTGGTGAAAGTCCTTCTTTGAGTGGGACACCTCCACAAGTCCCTTTTAACCAGAATTTATGTGGTTATTTTCATGGAAAAATCTGTCCTAAGAAGTGCTGGAAATCTCTCTGACTTGAATTGTTCTGGTCATGGCTGCAAAGAGAATCTAACAAAATGTGCCAAGCTGAGAAGCTCTTACAAGTGGTGACTTTGTGGTGGTCACCACTTAGCACAGAAAGAAAATACATGAACCTGGAGTAGATGCTACAGCTCTGAAAGTCAAGAAGGGTACATGGAGAGCCAGGCTCAACACCTGTGGGCTTTTATCATCCTCGTTCTGGGATTTGCACAAGCAACAAGACTAAACCTTTCTGAAAATACCAACTGCTTGCTCTGTTTAATAGTAACTTGGGGCCGTTATAGAACACATTGGCCCAGGGAACTGGTACAGACTCCCAGCTAGTGAGAAACCTCCCAGCTTTCTCTCTGACACTTTCTAATTTACCAGTAAAAGACTGTCATTATTAATAAAAATATAAATAAAGATTAGATCTTGATTTCCTTGGTTAGAATTGAAAAACAGATACTGTGAAGCCTCCAGTTTTGAAACTTGAGAAAATTATCACATCCAGTCAAAGATATGTCTCTCCTCCTGGGGGAATGTTGTAAAATGGGCTTCCAGGATGTGTAGCTACAGCTCTGTCTACACCAGCTGATGGAGTCAGGGTTGAGAGAGCTAAAGAACAACGTGTGTTTGCACCACCAGGACACCCAAGGATCAATGTGTCCCTGCTGCTCTACGGGAGCAAATAACTAATAGTGTCACAAGCTGCATGTGGTATCAGCCTTCCAAAAGCAACCCCACAGCCAACTTCCAGTCTAGGCTATTACCCAGAGGTTGATAGGACACACGCTGGCAGGCTCAGGCTGAACATGGTTCCAGAACTCTTTGTCTCAGCAAGAATCAAGAACAGTGAAAAGCTGCTTTTTTAAAAACAATTATTCTCTTTTACACCTAGTCCTTCTGAGTTCTCCACTAAAGAGAGAGCTTGCTCTGCTTTCTGCCATGGGAAATCAATGCACCAGGCATGCACAGATCACAAAGAAAATGACACTGATCTGTTGGCTGCTTCTTTATGGCAGGGACACTCAGGTCCTCCATTGACTGGGGAAAGGCCGAGGAGGATGCCCTGATGTTTGATCTGCTACATAAAAAATGTTCCCTTTCCAAATTTGGAAGCATCCTTCCCAAACCCTTTCCTCTGATACAAGGTAGATTTATGCAATTCCTTTAAATATTTACCTCCATAACCATGCCTCATAGATGCATTATTACTTTTTAACCAACATTAAAGTTTAAAACCTGAATAAAAGCCTTGCTTCATACAAGAACTTATCCTTCAGACAAACAGGAAATGCACCACATCATGTGCCTGCAAACATAAAGGTACTCTTAAAATTTCATTATTTTTATGGAAAAAAAGTAACTGAAAACTTAAAAATGCACTTTCCATAGAAATAGCTTGAATTTCAACCATGCTAAGATTTTAAGGGGGGGAATTCTTATTCTTAATATTGGGTCTGGACAAAGAATTAAAATCAAATTAGAGCCCAGAATGATTGCCAGTGTGAAGATACTCCCTCTGATTCCCTCCCCATACATACACCTGCTTCTGGGGTTGCTCAGCTGCTGTGGTAGTAAAGGGTATTTAATGTCCTTGCCTGTTCCTGACACCTTGCAAAGGTGGGCACAGCTACTTTATTGTCTCCACCCTGACCTTACCAACCAGTGCCATTCAGGCATCATGGCACAGTGGGAACTTCATGCCATGGGTGCTTTGTGGATCCTGCTGGTGGTGGGATCTGGTGTTTTTGGCTAACTTTAGGGCTGAAATAAAGAGCAGCAGCTCAGTTGACATTGGCAAAAAGCATCAGACATAGCACTGAATCATTAGTTCTTTGGCTCAGGCAATCCTGACATGCTTCATGCACCATAGGCAGTGGACAATTGCTGTACCATAGAAATGTCATTGTCCCTTGGGTCAGAAGACAGCTGTGTATTTGAAAAGAGCAAACAAGAACAATGAAGGGAAGGATTAGCCTTCAAAATGTGGTTCTCAGTCTGAGAAAACCACTCCAGGGAGAAGTATCCTTTATTGAAGGATGCTGTGGGCTCAGACAGAGGCCCGGTGGAAACTGGTGAGATGCTTGGAAAAGATCCCTTCAGGGTTATGAGTTACACAAACCCCATCAGACTCAGAAAGTCCCCAGCTTAGCTGGAAGCAGGCAGAGCACAAGGAAAGAAGCATCTCACAGGTTTTCCTTGTTCCTTCTTGACCATAAGCCTTTGCATATAGCCACTGCCAAAAGGAGGTCCCTGGGCTGGCTGGTCCCTTATTTTGACCCAGGATGTCCATTAATTGCCTTTCAAGGACACACACGCTTTCCAGGATGAGGCAGTGGACTGTACCATATGTCTTCTTCCCAAACAATCCATATCACAGGCACACTCCCCAGCCTCTCCACATCCTCCAGTCTTGAAAGCTTTGTCATCCAGGTGAAACCTGCTCCCTCCAGTCTGTGCTAGAAGAGAAAGGCAAGACAAAAATTGTGGAAGCCACCACCTCTCATCAAAGACTTGTTCTCCTTTTTCAATAGCAACTTTTAAACAAACTTGATCCATCATTCTAAACTAAATTTCTTGGGGAGAGAGGTATATATTTCTCTTCAGATTGATAATGTTTGCAGATTTCAGCATAAATGGTTCTGCAGGGTTTCAATGCATTTGAAATTGTGCTTTTTTCTGCCATTGCTGAACAAAGTATTCCTTGGAGAAATGTCACCCAACTTTAATAGAGATCATAACTCACAGGAGAGACCTGTACTGTAATTTCCAGTGGGATTAATACAGCGTGGAACGGTTGCCTACTGTTGACGTAACACTGCCAAATGTCTTTTCAATGCTTTATAAATGGCTGGCAGGTGGTTACTTATCAAAGCAAGAAAAGGGATTCAGCAGCGGACTATGCTTATGGAGAACCAAAAGGAAAAGGAACTGGGTGAGCCTTTATTTGGCAATATGGATTAGGCAGCTCTGCCTTGGCAATGCCACTGACGGAAGCAAGGGCAGCAGCTGACAATTAGGACCTGTCGGGGTGGTACGTATAAATAATAAAGGCCCGAAGGCCCCAGAATGTACCACCAAAGAAAAGGAGCTCTGGTGGAGAGCGCCCAGAGCTGGAGGGCTCCCCCGGGGAACAGACATCACTGTGGTGTAACCCAAGTTATAACAAGCCCACCTCCAAGTCCCCTCATTGGATATCCAGTTGTCTATTAGTTTCTGTATACTCCCCAAATTCTAGAAAGTTCTCCATTATTCAGTTAATGATTTGTTCTTCTCTCTTTACTCATCCTCCTTTCCTCCCCATTCCACAAGTTACTGGCTCTGTAACCCTGGACCCTCCCTAACCCTTCCCCTGTACCCTCACCTAATTGGCTGTTTATTTACCTTAAGACCCCGTGTCCCGAGCTGTTCGGGGCTCCGGTCCCTGAGGATTCCATTGTGGTTGAATAAACCACAGTGCGCTCACACCTGGAGTCCCTCCTTTTGTCTTCGGGTCTCCTACGACTTTTGTCACCCCCCACTCCACGCTAAACCCAGCTCCCACCGGTGGGGCCAAACGTGAGCCCTCCTGGTACTTCCCCCCCCACACGGGGCGGCCGGGGCACCGGGTTCGCATCGGCTTTTGGGCAGCGCTGTTATCCGGGAAGGCGTCCCAAGAAAGCCGAGAGGAGCGATAAGGACCCTCACTTCCTTCATGTCAGTGGCCTAGGGCCAGCCCGATTGCCTTCTTCAGTTCACACCATCAAAGTGTTTTACTCTTGAAATTAAAATTTGAAGGCTAGATTTTCCCTAGCACTAAAAAACAAAATCCAAGGAGGTGCACTCGGGTCTCCAGAGGCAGCGTAATTCTACTCTAGCTTAAGGTTTGCTAATGCACTGAGGTCATGAATGTTTCATGGTAGTTCCATTTCTGCGTGCGCACAAAGCCTTTACATCACCCCGGCTTTAATGAACTTCTCCAGCTTCCCAGGAGGCCTTTGGAAGCAGGGATACTTTCCCCTAATGAAACAATCCTGCCTCTTTGTTTTGAAGTTGTTAACATAGTTAATACCCCCTAAAGGGAAACAGGAAAATAGAAGCCTGTATGTAGAGAGTTGCTCCACAGATAAAGTACACAAGTCACTTGGGGAAATAAATCATTAAGTTAGGGTTTGGGTATGTTTTTGGGGGGTTGAATTTTTTTTCCCAGCTGAAGATTGATTTCTATAAAGATAAACAAAGATTTTCCCAGAGGTATGGGGAAAGCGAAAGAAGAGACCAAGAGGGATATTCTCCATCCTACAGGCCATTTTTTCCTTTTCATCAGAGAAACAACTTCTAAAAACAGACTGTATCTCTTTGCTTTGAATTCTTGACTAAACAGTTTAGAACAACAATCCTGGTTTGAATAGACTGGAGGAATGCTAATTCTAGTGTTTATGGTCAGAAGACACCTCCCAATCTCTTTCTGAGTGAAACCTTCAGCATCTCAGCCACTCTATTTTCATTAAGTCCTGTTACTTCAAATCCAAGTGTTAGTAAATCAAAGATTCTAAAAGGTGAGTTTCTGACCACAACAGAGTGGTCCTGGCTTTAATCCTCTTTGGCCACCTTTTACCTGCATTTATCTCGCCAAACCCATTTCCATGATATAGCTCAGAAGAAGGCATTAAATAATAAATGAAAGTGTGTAACATTGTGTAACTGTGGTTTCTGATAGTTACCATGGTGGTTGTTAAAACCCAGAGAATAAATGAGCAGTCTATTATTTCTGAGACTGAAGCTCGATAAAAGCAAACCAAAACAACACCACACACAGGCAAAACCCCCAAAGAGGCATTCAAAGCATCATTTGTATAGCTCACCTGACACAGTCCTGATATTATAATTGCACAATGAAACATACTTAGAGCAAAATGATTCAAATTGCCAGTGTCACAAGGCTGGTAGTAAAATGTCTAGGAAACAGCAGGCTCCTGATGAACAGCCAAATGCTTGCATTTTTAAAAGAGAAGCAGTAGAGGTGAAGAGCAGTGGGACCAAGCTGCCTACGGAGAGAGCAGTGTCTTGTCGCAGCAAAAGAGGATGTGGTCAGGCAGAAATGAAGAGAGTGGGACACGTTGTGTCCAAATTACAGAGGAGGTGGGTTGATTTTCAAGATAGCTAAGTTCTCATTTACCAGGTGAATATATTTTAATCAGTCCTGTGTAGACTGTGCCTGGTGCTACACAGGGTCATTTGAAAGTCCCAGCTGATGTGGCACAGATTTTCTGAATATCTCAGACAACTGGAGGCCAAAAGACCAAGAGGTCTTTTATAGGAGGCTCAGAGGTCCCCTGCACGGAATTACAAGCAGATTTTAAAAGTAACGAATTCTCATCTTTATTCAAAATATGAACTTCTTTTGGCAATGCAGAGTGGGAAAAAGTAAAGCAAGAATAGACAGATGAGATGCTGCTTACTGCAGCCTGCAGGGCCAGTGAAGGGTAGGTGTTCCTCACAAGCACTCCATGTGCCCTAGCGTGTCAGTCACTGGAAAGGAGGCTCTGATTTCTGACTTGGAATTTCCTTTTCTGCTTGTCATTCAACCAGCTTGTGCAGGCAGTTTCAAGTGGTGTGTACACCTTGCTTGGCTTAACTGGGAATGAACTGGAACAACTGCAGAGCTCTTGGATTCAGCAGTGCTTCCCAGACAGTTGGCTGGGCAGGTGGATGAGGCACAGGCTGATGAGTCAGGCCATTGTAAATCATTTCACTTGTAAGTTTTAACCCAACTAGCAGGAAAGGGTAATTCTACCTGACACAGAGAGGTCAGGATGGCATTTTCTAAACTTTGGCACCATTTTCTGTGTGTTTGGCACTGAAGCATTCCAAAAGAATGGTGAATTGCTTCTGTTTTGTGACTCAGACCAAGCTGCTGCTTCATGCCATAAGTCTGCCCTGCTGTCTCTTAGCCAAAATAATTAGTGCTTCAATCCCAGCAATACAATGCTCTTTTGTCTTCTCTGGAAGCTCCAGTGCATTTAGGTAAATCAGTGCCCATCACTTCATTTGTACAGCCAGTGCCACAGGCTGACTCACACCAGAATCCTGCCACTCAAAGCACGGATGGATATTGCCCACTGCTGTATCCATTTTCCTTGTCATGGAATTTGCAAAACTGCCCTCATCTGCAGAGTTTTTGAGCCTGTCCTAAATAAATCATGGATACCAGCTCCCCATTTAAGGTGTTCCTGCGTACACAGGGAAGGTGAGCCTCAACCTTTTTCATGCCAACACTTTTCCTATCAGCGACAGGGATGGCATAAACCAGCACAAATCTGCTGGGAGCCATCATGACTCACTGACATTAGAGCAACTGTGTTTATATGCAGCATCTTGCCCTAAAACTTTGCACATCCACTTTTTTCTATATGGCCTATACAATTCCCATTGGATCATTGTAAATCATTTTTTGCTGGCAAGGAGTTCAACTAAAGCTAGCTTGGCCAAAAAGCCATAAGAGTGCATGAACAAAACTTCGTGGAGCCTGTGAATTCACCAACACCACCAGATATTTGCCAAGCCAGTTATTATAAAAGCCCGTGCAGCAGTTGTCTTTGTGTAGCACCTCTGTTGCAAAGAGGAAACGAGAAGAGAAGGGAAGGAAAAGTAAAAATATGAATGCAAATAATACATTTTTTTATAAATGTATAATGTATTTATACTTATCTTTCACTTTTTAATTTTCCACAGTTCTAAGCAGCACACATGTAAATGAACTCAGAAATTTTTCGTGGGGTTCTTTTTGCAAGATATTTTTCCTCTCAAAAAAGAAATATCCCAGATTGTGGTTACTGAATGACAAGGAATATTGTGCACAGGTACTATCTAATTAGCACTAATTGAACAATAGGAGGGCTTGCGACATTTTCATCAGAAACCAAGAGTTTACAGCAGAAAACTTTCAATTATGGGGAAAGCTCATAAGTCAGGGCTCGCAGGTTACACCTGCACATGTGGAGTAACTAAAGAGCACAGTCTGTTCTGTCAAGTAACGATCCATATTTTTTTTTCTGCTTGGGGAAGGAAAAAAAGCTCAACTTTTAAAGTATGCAATGAGCATTTACTGAAGGGAAAAAGAAGACTAAGTCTTCCATTCACATACCAGATGTCCCCATTAAACAATAATTTTCAAGAAAGCTCAGCTCATGTGGAAAGAGAGAACTCCAGAGTTCAGAAGGGGGAAACAGATAAAAAAATTAATTTGTGAAATAAGGGCAGCTGCTGAAGAGATTGTTCCCAGTTTTGGACGAGTACACCTCAATCCAGCTCTGCAAGGGGTCCGAGCCAGGGCTGGTACAGCCCCATGCAGTTTCCCTGGAAGTCGGTGTGAGTGACTGGCATCAGAGCACTGCACTGATTTACACCATCCTCACAGTCCAGCAGCTTCAGAGCTGATGGGCTGTGACCTCCTTCTTTATTACCTCAGGAACCTGCTACTACTGGCACATTTTCTGGTAGCAGAAATGGCACAAGTGGGATTTTTCAGTATTTTCTTATTTGTGCTTTAAAAATCTCCTTAGGCTTTTGCACAGGTCTTGGAAATTAAAGAGTTTTAAGAATTCAAAACAAAGCAGACACGTCTCGAAATTCCTCATAGTCTCTGTCCTGTTGTTAAAAACACCCCCTAGCACTGGCATAGTGTGTATGGATACTGATACTGAGGGCATAGCTAGGACATCTGGATTAACTTAGGCCCCATTTAATTTTGGGCACAGGCTGAAAACCCCTTTATTTCATTTGGAGCAGCAGCCTGGCTCAAAAGGGTCTCCTTCTGTGCTATTTGCCTTCACTAATTGGTCATCTGCCTGGTTCAGCCCTGCTGCTCAACCAGCACGAGAGCAAACCACGCTGCCTCAGCTACTTTTTGCCCAACATCACTTCATAATTTAGAGATAAGGAAGGGTATTCAAATGACAGAAATGAGATTTCTCATTGGACCTCTCACAATCTGTTTCTTCAAATAGGTAAATCGAGGGCTACATGGACTGAGTTTAAACCCAGCCTTCTTTTCTGAACTTTACAGCAGCAAGTGGGAAAAAGTTTGCAAGTATTATGGTTGGAGTGAGGCAACCAGATAAAAAACCTTTGCTAAATTGTCAAGGACAAGGAAGAGATGTATAAAGGCATTTCTCTCCATCACCATACTAAACTGGTTTCATTTAATCTGAAATTACAATAACCAAATTAGTATTTTTCCCTTGCCATTTTATCATTATTTTATCCAGTTTTCCTGCACTTCAGTGGGGATTTTAGACACAGTTTTCCTCTCCCAAGCTCTCTTCAGTTCAAGTTATCTCTACATGCCCTTGGCGAGTAAAAGCTCAGCCCTTCTCAAATTGCAGTCGTCCATTTTCCAGTCAAAGGTGTGTTGCTGCAAAATGCATATGACTCAGTGCAGATCATCAAACACTCCTTGTTATGGAGCAAAATAGGGATTGGTGGGTGTCCAACCACCCACACAGGCAGAAAAATGCACTCGTGGGTCATGACAGGAGCAGGTGGCTGAGGAGGGCTGGAGGGCTCTGTGTGGCTGTGTACAGAAGCAGTTCTGCACTGAAATGCCCTAGATCTGAAGTGGTCACAGAGCAAACAGCTCTGCAACAGCATTTGACATCCTTAGAAGATATTATTGCATTGTGTTGGTGCTGCTGTGATACTACACTCTATTTGGTAGCTTTGCATCCAGAAATGCACAAACTTGGTGAAAATGTTATTTCTATCTAGGAGTTAGAGTCTCTGACATGAAATTGAACTCACACTTCAGAGGCTACAAGGAACAAGGGGATTTTTGTCCTCTGAGTTCCCTCCTGCTGAAGGTCACAGCAGCTTTCTTGCAGACTGGATGTGGCTCCTTGGTCCTTGGACACTCACAACTGCCCTGGCACCCACATCAGCACCTGTGACACAGGTAGGAGAGAGGACCTCAACACTTCTCTCCTGTCTGTCATCAATTTGAGGCCCCTTGGTGTGAACTGGCTCTTCTAATGCATTTCAAAAAGACCAAGAAAAAATTAAGCCCCTGTGTGTCAAATGTAAAATGAGCCAAGACCCACACCATCAAGACCCACAAAGAAAGCAAGGACACCAGCGAGCCCTTCTCACTGTCCCATCTCAGTGAGTTTGAAGTTGATGATACCAAGTTTGTGCCCTGGTGCAGGATGACCAGGGACAGCGCTTCCTCCCTTGCAGTGGTAACGAAAGGGGTGACGGCTGGGACCACTCAGAGCAAGGCTGTGCCATATCCTGTGTGCTGCCAGCTCAGTCTGCCTGCCACGGGGGTGTCTGCTCTCATTGTTGGCCCCACACCCCTGTGCAGGACCTAAAAACAGCTCTGTTTTCCATCATGCAGATGGCTGGGGAGTAGAGACTCGCTACATCTTTGCCTCAAGACATCCTGCAAAGGACACCTCTTGCCTGTGCACATTAAACACACCAAATTCACTTTAAAACCCCTTTCTTGGCACTTCATGTGTTACTGTGGCAGCAAAGGTCTCCCCTGCAACTCCAAAAAGCTGTGAGTCAGGGTGGGCAGTCAGTGTCCCTGCACTGAGCCTGCAGCACCGTGCTCTGCCCTGCTCATCTCAAAGCTGGGCACCTGCAGAACAGACATCAGGAAGTGCAAGCTGGTGTATGAACCAATCATAGACCAAGAGTGACTCTCTCTCTGAACAAGCACTAAGGACCAGAGCAAGAAAATGTCACTTGCACTTGTTCCCCTGGTACTTATGGGGCAACACAATATCCGGGGAAGATTTTATGGATCACATCTCAGCTCCTTCTTATCTCTTGTTCAAGCTGTTGACAATGGCAATGGAGAACATATTGCTTTAAAAAAAAAATCTGCTAGAGCTTTTGCTGTCAAGTAGGTCTCTTAAACCCCATGGGTAATGTTCTCAAATGACAAAGCTGCTCTCCTTTTTGGCAATGGTCTTTTATCAAGCGATACAGCAGCACATTTTCAATCATCTCCGTATCACAATGAAGAGACAAACCCCGTTAGCGTTGTTCTCCGAGAATCATAAAATGCAGTGGCTCGGTACACCTAGGGACTAGGCTGGGCTTTGAGCTTCCATGAATCTCAGCAGCAGCAGGAGAAGTGTAATTCAATCTTTTTAACTTGGTGATATATATTCATGTCAGTGGCTTTAAGATAAGGAAAAGACTTTAGTTGAAGAATGAAACTTTTGATGAATAACTGAGAGTACGATGAATAATGTACAAATATTTCTTTCCTCTCAGTCAAAATGATTCCCAATCCTTTTTCATTTTAATCCCTGTTGTATTCTTCATTTAAAAAAAAATTAAAGAAATGAAAGGGTAAGAAAAAAATGCTATGTTTTTAAAGGCATTGGAGTTCTAAAAGAAGAGCTTCTAAGAGAAGCCGTCCTGATTGCACTGAAAGATACTTTTATGGTTTCTTTTAACTGCTAGAAAACAGAAGATTGTTTGGGTACTAGCAGTAATAACAGTACTAAAGATGGGTTACCATGAAAACCTCAGCCCTACCTGTTCATGTTCTGCACAAAATGTGGGATTTATGAGAGAAAAATGTCTCTCTTTACCTGGGAGGTACTTTTCATCAAACAAAAAATGTAACTGTTACAAGAATTTTCTTCCTTTGCAATTTCATTCTTAGTTCTGTCTTGGCCAAAAAGTGATGAGACCAACATATATAAAGGTAGCATAGTTTCTAAAGAGAGGCAACAAAGGCAACAAATGCAAACATCATTTGTTTGTTTTCCTACAGGATGGGAAGAGGGAAACAAGATAAATTGAGCACTAGGTAAGAGTCCTGCCCATTTCTTCACAGATGGCATCAAAGCCTGGCCTGAGTAAGATGCTTTCAGCAGAAGGGTGTCCCTGACCTGCAGGCAGACACAGCAGGTGATGGTTTTTAGCCCTCAGAAGGAGGGAGGTGGCATTGCCTGAAAGGTTTTGAACTTAGATTTTGTGACAGTGAGGTCAAGATGCAAAAGACGGCCATCCTCAACACCCAGATTTCTCCTCTTCCATACCTTTGAATTAACAAGAGTGAATTTTGCCTCCCCACTAAACTGGCTGCATAGCTGGAAATTCTGAGCAGGGATATAAGCAAGTAAGGAAGGCAGAGGGGTAGGTGGTGGTGCAGGAAATGAAAGGAAGCAGCTAACCAGAAAACCAAACCATGACGCAGCCATAGGAAAGTATCAGACTATAAAAAATAGACAAACGCAATTGGTGATGTTAGTTCCTACCATGGTAATAGCAACAGGAAGAGCAGACCCACTGCAGTGCTGCAGCCAGGAAAACACAGTCCAGAGCAATGGCCAGTGTACGCTGTGGAGAAAGCAGTACCAGGTTCATGCAGCAAAAAAACCCATTTAATTGCAGGCTTTGGGGAAATGACTATATTGTCCATGCTTGACCTAAATCCCAATACACAGAACTCAGAGCAAAGTCAAAACTGACCTTCAGAAGTTTCTGGAGCAAATCCATTCCTGCCATGCGCAGGTTTCCGTCCCCTCTGATTTATGGAAGGCAGGCATATTGTGAGACATGTTATATGAAATTGCTGGAAGGAAAAATTAAGGAAAAAAATGGTTTGCTGGAGCCAACAAGGGTACAAAAAAGCCCTTACTGAATGGAGTTTTTCCTCTATAAATGATCTCTTGTTTGAAGTTGGTCTCTGGAGGGGCAAAAGTCTGTCAACAAAGTATTTTTCTGAAATGAAGATGAGGAAACACATTTTAAAATACCACACATGGGAATAAAACCCTTCACTTCCAAGCATGCTGAGGATGAAGTGGGTCACTGTATGCTTTGATTCACCGACCTGTGTCTCCTATAATCACAGTGTATGAGTGCAGTAAATGCAGAGGCACCAGTCTAGCTGCTGGTCCAGGATCTGGGCAGTGGCTGGTTCTTGCCATGCCATAGAAAGGTTTGCTCACTGAATGGCCTGAAACTGAACAGGGGAGGATTATTTTCCAGGTCAGATTCACACCCATTGAACACTAACCTTATTGTCTGCACTTGCACCGAAGACTTCACGTGAACTATGGGGAGCAAAGCAATCAAATCATCACTCAGCATTCCGTCTTCACTGTCTGGGGTGGCCTCGGTGCTCTGCAGAGATGTTGGCAGGTCCCTAGGCCATCTATTCATCCCCCCACTTCAAACAAACATAAAAAGACTTTTAGTAGAACAGAAGGGATGATACTGGTATTACCCAAGCTAAGGAAGTAACAGAGGTAAGGAAATCAGGAAGCCAGTCTCCTAAGGTGTCCTGGTCAATGGGAAGCACAGAAGGTTTTCTTCTGAATAGTGTCTTAAATGACAACCGTCTTCTCTGGAGAAATTTCGAGAAATATCCTTAGGGTTGGACTTTGCTTGAGACATTTCCACTGTTAAAGGAGGACAGGAAAAAACAGTTTCTGAAAGTCACATTTTAAGTCAGTGTCAGAGGTAGGGACTATATGCAGGTCTTTCCAATGCCAAACCAGTTTCCTACACACAAAGGCTCTCCCCACTTCCCAAGAATGCTGTGCTGAGAATCCAGGGAATTTTTCCAAAACTGTGCTCATGTGTGATTTATAGCCCAGAGACAAGCATTCAGTTTGCCACCCAAACTTTTCAGAGGTGTTTGGATTAAAACTTTTCAGGTTGTATTAAGGTCTAGAGTACTGATTTATTTTCATGGATTCATTTTCCTTTTCCTTGTCACAGCTTTCACAGATTTATGAGGTTAAAGAGCATGAAGATAATTAAATAATCTGACTGGTTGAACATCTGTTGAAACATAATAATAACTTCTGAAGCCAATGTTCCTGATGAGCTATTAATTATGATTGAAAAACTAGAGGAAGGGTTTTACCATCAAAGAAAATCAACAAACCAAAACCCTAGCACCCTTCTGGGCTCAGAGTGAACCCTCAGCATCCCTTTGAAGCCTTTTACACCCACTTACACTCTTTGACACCTTCCAGTCTAAGTCTCCCTTTTAGGCACTCTTACAGTCAGAGTTCCTAATGTAGGCCAGATGGTCTGGAGGGAAGGTCCAGTCCACTTTGCAGAATGTTGGTGTGCAGCAGCTGCAAACAGAAATTAAGATTCAGACTTGACAGAGCTTAACTGCAAGCAGACACTCAGCCAAAACGAGAAACTAATGCATGACCCTAGGTTAGTGGTTTAAGTCCAAACAGCCATATAAGTAAGGAACTAAACCTTTTCTTCAGTTTCCTCTTGCTCTCTGTGCCCACAGAGCAGCTATGGAATGACTTAGGAGTTCCTAAGCCCAGAAACTTCCACCAGTCTGATGTGCAGGAATTTGGTTCTCAGCCTGGCATAGTCTGCCCTAATTTGCTTAGACTTTGCATTGTCTTCACATCTTGTTCTCAAAATAGCTTTGTCAAAAATTCATTAACGGAGCAGATAAATAAATAAGTTAGATCAATTTCCTCCCACTCCTCAGGATCAGTTAATGTTTCAAGGCTGATGAAAGTATTTTGAATTAATAAGTAATTTGCAGCTGTTCTTAAATCCCCCTCCTCTGTTGGTAAATTGCAGGGGCTGTGGTACTCTTGTAAGTGTTTATGCAGAGTGAGGGTGTGCCCCAAGGTCTGTAGGAATTAATGATAGACCCAGAGGAAAAGTGCCCAGTGATGCCAACAGCACCTGCAGGTTCTCCTGCACCAAAGCCACAGGTTTGCATGTGCTTGCCCTTTCTGTGACTTTCCTTTTAGAAATGGACAAATTGTCCACACTGTAAATATTATCCATATTGTAAATTATTCATAGTCCCAAAGTGTGCTAGGTGAAAGTGGGGTTGGAGTTTATGCTGAGACTTTGCTGCATAACCTACAAAAGGAAGGGAAGTTTTACACAGAAAACAAAGGGGAAAGTCCCTCAGCATTTTCTAGTTCAGTTCAGATCTCTAACAGCCTGTAGACTGGAACTGACAGGAACATTTCAAGGTTAAAAAAAAGATTAAAACCATAGTCTCACAGGTATTCCTAACAATATCTCAGATTATTCGAAGTGTAGGTGATATTATTAGGCAGTAATGTCCAGAGCCACAAATGGATTTAGACTCTCAGACTTGCCTGCAATAAGCTTTAGACACTTCAGCACATGCAATGCTGTGCAGGGCTCCTGAGGTACGAGAAACCCTTCTGTGTGGCACGTTTTGGCTTTCAGTCTTTCTCCATCCTCATGGACTCTCAGGAGACCCAGAACCACTCTGAAATGAGGGCTGTATACATATTGGGACACTGTAAGTGCACCCAAATGTTTCCAGATGTGGCAGCAGCAGATGCTGCCCAGGTTGACTTTGCCTTGTCTCGGCTGTCAGATTACCTCATATTTATTTTCACCACCCCTTGTACTCATTAAAACTTCTCTGCTCTCCCTGGTTTCTCTGAGGGTCTCTTCAGGGAATGCTGATTTCAAAAGGACAGGGATAGGCAGCTACATCCCCTGTCCTAGCCCAGACACTTACCTTAGTCAGTTCCTGATGGCCCATCCATGCAGCTCCCTGCAAGGCTTACCCTTGTCTCCCCTCCCAGACAGGATTTTAACTCATTCCTTCACCCAGCATACAGACAAATTAATATCCACAAAAGAGGATTGAGACCCATGAACTGATAAATCTTGCACAGTGTTTTGTCATCCTTCCTTCCCTTTTCCCACTGACCTCTTCAGGTCCATTTTCCTTACAGCCCGCATCAGGAGCCACTTCTTTCTCACAGCAGCCACCCAATCCAGTGAATATAATTACACGCAACCCTGGCGTGAACTTTGAAATCGGCCAGCAAACCCTGCCTGAGCCCTCACTCACCCAGCACTGCTCTGCCAGGACCCTCAGTGCTCAACACTGGGACTTCAGTGGGGAATCACTTGCTTAAAACTTGAATTTCAATGCTGAGCATCAGGATGTGGAAGCAGAGATGACCCCGTCTTATATGGGCTGAATGTGCTACATCTCCTTTTGATTCAGTTGGTCCAGCCTGAGACTTTAGAAACTTCCTGTGCTAAAACTATTAAACGATTAAACAACCATGTGCCTCTCACTGCACCTCGCAGTCAGCCACAGGATCTCAGCCAGCCTGGTTCCCCTCTCTTCTTCCTCAGTCTACTTCACATCTGGATTCCAGTTTTTCTCTCATTTTACCTTCTAGGTTCACGTAACCAACACAAGATTTGAAAAACACACATCATCATAAAATTTCTGTTTAATTTAATAAACATGCTTCTCCTTCCTTCCAACTACGTCCCTGTATGTGTTTTTTTATTAGTAGCTGTATTACAATCTCCCCTAAATTTGGGTCTGAAAACTGCTTGACATTCCCAACGAGGCATTAAAAAGGATTTATTCCGTCCTTGAAGTATGCATGTAACTCCTCTTAATGTGAGAGCCCAGACTGGTGTAAATCTAGACTAAATTCACTGATATCAGGGGGCCTGAGGAGGTAGAACCAGCATAAAGCAATGGTAAAAGAAATCTTTTTATATTTATCAAGGGTAAAATCTCAACACCAAGAGCACAATTGTCTTCTGTCCTACCTCCACCTGCACAACTACATTTAAAATATAGTCAATTGACCTACAAATAGTAATTGTTTTGAAATTCAGGAAAAAAATATTTTTTGTTTTGCAAGGACAAGTCTTTCTTTTCTGTCACACACAGACATACATGAAACAGTTCACAGTGAGCAACTGTTCTTTCCTCCATGACCCAAAAGAAACTCATCTCTATGGTCTCATATAGAAACATCAGCAGATTTCTTTAAATAATGTTTCAGGGTCAAGGTAAAAATGTATCGATAAATATATTTAAAGATTTTGAAAGCTTCACGGCAGCAGTCCAATAATGCTCTCCTTGCCTTTATTTGCTGTCTTAGGGAAAAAAAGCAGCCCATAAAGCTTAGAAAAGTGATCTGTCTCTGGGTCTGGGGTTCCTGTCACCTGCCAGTTCCCTGATGTAGCACCATGATATACAACAGCACTCAGGTGATGTATTACAATAATATGTCAGTAATGCAATGGTGCTTTGATAGTCCTTAATAATCAGAGTACTTCGCTGGGGAGAGGGCCAAGGGAAAACGAAGACCTGGGCAGAAGGCAAAGTCAGCTAAGCACTGCCTCAGCCTGTTGAAGTGTGTGGTGCTGTGAGTGAAACAAGACAGTGATGAGCTGACCCCAGAAGCAGTTGTGATGAACTTTTCCTGAGCAGCACCATATTCCCTGACAGAGGGGTCTTTGGCACAGCCATGACCATTCCATAATGCAGTAAACAATGCTTACATTGCTTTTAATAAAGGAAATAAGAGGTTTATCCATCACAGAGAAACAGCTGGATTCAGGCAAAGATTGAGCTACTACTCATGTTTCTACGCTATGAAGTTTAAGTGCCTGCACTTGACTTCACAGCTGCACTTAGCTGGGTTTCTGGGCAGTTGAGCACTGGGTCTCAGTGGTAGCTTGTTAAGTTATGGCAATTTCATAGTTTGTGCTTGTCTGTCCATTACCTGCAGTACAGGATCCCAGGAACACAAGTATTGCACTATCATTGCTGTGAAGAGGGGCAGACACAAATATTTCAAAAGCTGAGACGTCTTCTGTGATGCTGAAGGCATCTCATACATCACACTCGGGGATGGCCAACCTAGTCCTTCACTGCCTGATTTGTTCAGCTTTCTGACATAAAGGAAAACAAGAAACAACTGCAGTTTATGGACCTCAGAGCTAAAGGAAAGAGGGGAGGGTGGGGTATAGATGCTTGTGCATGGGTGGAGATGGCTGATACATATCCAGAGACATATTTCCATGCTCTCCTTTCCTGTTTTTAAGCAGTCTCTTGTGCCAAGGAGTGAAGAAACTTTTTCTTTCTTTTTTTTCCCACATTGGCACTTTATAGACTCTTACAGGCTAAAATCAGAAAGGTGACAGCATGGGATTCATGGGGTTGTGCTTGCACAGGCAGAGAGTTCTCCCCTCCTGTTCACCTCTGAGGCTCCAAAAAGAACCAGCCTGTAGGACGGAAAGGTAAGAAGATAATTATTTTTTGAGAGGAGCACTAAGAAGGAAACAGAGGTAGTTGTTATCTCTTTTATCTTAAAAATCTTGCCTTAGAACATTTCTCTGTTGACAGTCCATGTGCATGCATGACCCTGAACAACAGAGTTGGAGGGATCGATATGGCAAGGGAAATTCAGAAGAGAAAGAAGACTTTGCCAAAAGGAAATCTAAGAACATGGATTGAAAAAGCAGCCAGGGGTAACTCTGATGTACAAAAATACATTTATTTTCAACAATTTCAAAACCACTGCCTTTTTTTACAGTAGAAATATTCAAATGGAACAATAAAACCAAGAACAGTATATATATATGTATATATATGACTCATGCAGTTGTATTACTGTGTTCAATACAGGTATTGCAATTGTCTGTCTCATTTAATCCTTTGAAACCACGGTGGTGGTTTGGGTTTAATGCACTGTCCAACATCATCAGAAAGAACGTGAGGATTCTGGTTCGGTTCATTAGACCTGGAATGAGTGTGGGAGCTGACTGAAGGGAGAAGGAGGAGAACAGGACATCAGGACACCTTTGTACATCCGTGAAACCAAAGTTTAGTCCAGAAGAAAATGCACACTTCCTGCACATGCTCTTATTGATGGCAACTGTGTCTGAAACACTCTGTAGTCCCCTGTCACTCTGGTCTCACCTCTGATCCTTCCAGGTTTGGTATCAGGGTTCTTGAGTACTGGTTAAACTCAGCAGAGGATCTATTCATGGTTTACATGAGATTGTCAGCCACACAGAGCCAGCAGCTGCATCTACTTTCCAGATCTCATGCATTATTCCTAAATTACAGCTAATCCATCATGGGGAAAGGCTGGCAGTGGTAGAGGGCACTGACCCAGTCTCTTGCTCTCTGTCTCTCTTTCTTTTCCTCTTTTTGCATAATTACAGTGTGGGAGCTATTTCTGTTCCACCGGTACCATTGCCTCTTTCCCTCATTACTCAGGTAAATAATCATCTACAGCTTCAAGGCTTTCCATTACATTTTCCTCAGGGGTAAAACTTGCAGGGGAAAAAACCCTAATGACACCCCCAGGCTGTTATTTCTCAGCAAGACATAGACAAATAAAAGTGGCCAGTACTCCAGTCTGCGCTAACACTGCAGCTCAGTACATTAAAAGTATGGGAACAGGGCTGGCTGCCCAATCCAAGCCTTACAGAGGTCCCATGGATAGATAGGAATGCAGTAATTGCCCTTCTAGGATTCTAAAAGAGCAGCTTTCAGTCACGAACACAAGTTTTTTTCTGCCATGACTGTGCCCTAAAGAAGCAGGTATGACTGGGCAAATGTGGTCCCATGCGCACCCTGGGGATGTGCCTGGAGCACACACCCTGCTCCTGACAGCATGTGACAAACTACGCTGAGAGGCAGGGACACCCCCAAGTCCCATGGAAGAGGAAGTTGGAGCAAACATAAGAACCAGTCAGGTTTTTCTGACATTCAGTTTTGGCTCCGTGGATTTTTCTTGTTTGCTTTGTAGGATACTTTAGGATGATTTTGGATGGAAAATTATATTCTAGACAGATGTTTCTCCAAAAGTGTCATTCAGCAATTTCTCAGCCTTCACTGAGATTAAATTTCTTTTTTAAAGAAGTGAAATTTTTTCCATTTTTTTCAACAGCTTACTCCCAATTTTTCCTTCTTACTTTCTCCCATTTCAGACATTTAACAGCAATTTTTAAAAGTGTAAAGGAATAAAATGTAAAAAAAAGTGAAAAGAAATTAAGAAAAGAAATTATGAAAACTGTAATCCTCTGCCTTTCTTGTTAAAACAACATGAGATCAAGCCCATGAAAAACCTATAAAATTCCAAACAACAATGAACATTTTCCCTTTGCCCTGTGGTTTACAAAGGAAAAAGCTAATACAGAAAATAATGAGTATTTTACACGCAGTGCTCTGCAGCAGCTCACCAAAGCAGTACCTCAAATCCTAATGATCAGCAAAGACTGACATCAGCCCACGATTCAGCTCAAAGCCCATGGGACCATTGTTTATGTACATCCCTCCCATCTGTGCCTGAATGGGAAGCTATGGCCTTGTGCTAACAGCCTTATCACCAGACTGGGCCATTACCGTAAACTACTTTGGTGTTTCAGTAGAACGGAGACAGTAATGCAACAGTTTGTGCACTTGTGATGGATGGAAACCAAGGTGAAATAGAATAACACAGCCATCACTCCTTGCCTTGTATTAGAAACTACAGCAGAAAAGTGAGGGGGGAAACAGAAGAGAAATATTTTTAAATCAGCAGAAAAGGCCCACAAACCTGACTGAAATGGAGAATAACTGAGAATATTTCGTTTCAGTACTTCTCAAGAAACAGTTTTTCCCTATTTTTTTGGGTTTACAATTTTAATCCTGAAATACCTCCTGAGTTCTTCTGCAAAACTGTGTTTCTCTTCACCTGCAGAGCCATCAGGATTTTAACCTTTGGCAGACATTCCAGCCCACTAACAGAGTGAACACATGTAGCTGAGGCTGATTTGTAGCCCACTGGCCAGTTGCAATGCACAGAGATAGGAAGAACCATCTAAATTCCAGCCATCACCTCATTTCAGCCCTGATACATTAAAGGTGATTGGGGTCCTAAGAAATTATAACAAACATTGTCATCTGCTGTCATTTCTGCCTCCTGTTACCACACAAACACTAGAATATCTTCCCAGACATGCCCTCAGTCTTCCTTCCCATCCTGCTGGGTCCTACAACTCAATACTGTGCTGAAAAAGGTTCATTTTCCCCATCATCAACTCAAGAAAAATGGATAAAAGTAACTCACCACTAAGTCAACCTCTTGCCCCAAAACTCCACCTCTTCACAGGGATATCCTCAATTCCGTATGGTAAAAAATTTCTAAAGAGCTTTTTCAATACATTTTCTGCATTAACGTCCCTGTTCTAATCAGAAAACACCAACCCACCACGCAGAAATTTCCATTCTGAATTGGAAGCTGCCATTCTGAAGCATTCACAAGTAAGACCTTCTATAGCTCACTTATGCAGGTCTGGCCCTCCACTGCCCTCTCAAAGAACAGTCCCCAGTCGCATAAACCATGTTCAGCCAAAATTTACTACTCCTACACATCCTAAACAGCACTTAACTTCATCAGCGGAACTGCTGAAAGCATGACTTCCCCCTGGGAATACAGCTACTGCAACCTGCCCCACTGTCGAGCTGAGATTGTCCTGGGTACAAGGCCACTGATATTTGCCCACACTGAGATGGTGATAAATTTCAGGATTCCTTTCCTCATTTTCACTAACAGATGCCACCAAGATCCTTCTCAGAAGTGGGCAACAGTGACAGAGATGAATAGATGATAAATGTCGTTAAAATATTCATGACAGGCTCACAGTCTAGCCTGCTAGTAACTTTTTCTGCTCCATCACAGGAAGTGACACCACATATATATATATATGTATGTAAAAAAAGGCTTGCAGTTATACATAGAGAAATAAACTACGCTGTTTATAGACAGCAGTGTCAGATTGAAATATGACAGACAACTGGAACACTCTTGGAACCAAAGTGTGACTCAAATGCTCACCAGGGCCCCTGTTTGGCTGTATGTGTTTGTGTGTGTGTATGCACGTGGGCGTGCATGTGTGTGGGTGGTTCAGGTTTCCTTTTAAACATATCTTCTTTTACTAAACATTAAATTATTTCCCAAGAAATAAAAAGCTATGTACATTGTAATTATCTACAGTAGGCCTTCGGCATCCTCGCTATTCACATGCACAGGGTTCGGGCTGCATTCATAAACTCAGGCTTGCTCCTCCACGGCTTGTGGTGCTGTCCCCTCCAGCCAATCTGTAGTCCAAGGAAAACTGACGTGTGTTTGCTCTGATTTTTTTTCCTTTCTCAGCAGTCAACAGTGCCAGAGGGTGACTGAAATTAAAAGCAATTAAAAGAGGCAAGATCCTGCAAAAAGCTGAGACATGCATGTCACTGGAAAGCAAGGGATGTTGGCATGTTACAGAGCCTGGTCCAACAACCCAGTCTGAACCCTCTGGCAGGATGAAGCAGCTGATTCATGACTTACTTTGAAAAGGGCTGAAAAGGGACAATTTACTTACAACATGTTGCCTAAGGTACAACACCTATCTGCTGGATTTGAATACTTAATTCCTGTTCTGTGTTTAACAGGAGGCTGGCATTCAAATCTCATTGCACACTTGACTCATTCTTTGCTTTTTATTTCCAATCTGATGTGTATTTCCTAAATATGAAGAACCTCTGCTATTTATGAATGCAGCCCTGGTAAACACAAAAAGCCCACCCCAACCCCTCCCAAATGATAATAATGACATATAACTCTTTCTTTTTTAATAATAATAATAATAATAATAATTATAACAATAATAATTACAAATAAAAAGTCAGAAATGCTGTAGACCAAGTGGATTCTCAGTATTAAACACTAGTGCAGTTGGGGATTTCCTTTGTGCTTTCACTGTTGGCAATTGTTGAGATGCTTCCTGTGGAGGAGAAAATGGAGAAGAGAATCAGTGCAGTGGCTTCGACAGTTTGGTCTATATTGCTTCTCATTCTTCCTTAGGATGTGGTAGGGTAAGTGTAAAGACAGAAGAGA
>VYZT01046697.1:0-24945 GCA_013400735.1 Pomatostomus ruficeps
ATTATTTTTTATAAATAAATGCACTCTTATAATAGAAATACTTCTTGTACAATTTTTTCAGTTCAAAAAATCCACTGTGAACCCAAATCTGTAAAGCAAAATGTGTGATATAACCCATTTTCTTATTACATATGTAGTCATATGATGTTTTAAAAAAAAAGAGAGGAAAAAAAAATGATGTGAACTTGGGCACAATGGACCAAGCTGTCAAAAATATTCAGTTGTCAAAAATGCAGATGGCATAAAAACACAGAAACAGATCAGTTATTGGAGGGGGGGGNCATAAAAACACAGAAACAGATCAGTTATTGGAGGGGGGGGGAGATTTAATAGGAACTATTGCATGGATTTTAGAAATTGATTATGTGCCTAAATATGTGGGTGGGTATCCAGTAAGGTCTTCAAGGATACCTAAATGTTTCTTTAAAAACAGGCATTTATGTGAATATTTAGGTACTTAATACCTTGAGAGACATGGTGTGATATCCAAGATAGAAATAAAAGTTCTCCCATATAAACAGTGTCGAATAGGAAAACAGCAAGATGTCTGAGGAGGGAAAAGCTCTCTGATGACTTGTCCTTTTCCCTTAAAAAAAAAAAAAAAAAAAAAAAAACAAAAAGAAAAAANGAAAAAGAGGAAAAAAAAAACCAAAACCAAACAAAACAAAAAACAGAGGAAAAAAAAGAAAATAGAAGCAAATTAAAATCTCTGCACAATGAAAACAACTCCTGAGCAGTTCTTGAGAACATTCAGTAAAGATTTCATGTATTTGCAGTGTCTGAGCTACAAGCCATTACTAACGACACAGCACTTACTAGGGGCATTCAAAAGGACGATTAAGGTCTGTAACAAGCTACCTGGCCAATCTCAAAGAGTTCAGCTGGAGGCAGGCTCTGCCTTTTCCTTCCTGGGCAGTTCCCCTGAGGAAGAGAGAAATCTTGAAATACAGAACACGCTTACAACTCCTGTGACTGTTCCCTCCTTCTGCCCACCCTATTTTTGCCCCTTTTGCCTGTAAGACTAGTGGCATTTTGGTGTGAATACAAAGCCTCCTTGAGATGGATATAGAGTCAAGTGTTCATAATAAACTCATCTCTTATTGCTAGGCAACACTGAGCAATGTGAATTTGTCACTTCTGTTTGGTGCAACTTTCAATTTCACCTCCAACTGTAACAATATAGCCTGCTATATTTTAGATGCCACTGCGGTTGGATGGCATCCCAGGAAAGATGTGAACTACTACTGACAGGGAGTGAATGACTGGCAATGGGCATAAGCAGTTTTTTGATTCTTAAGCCTTGACATATAATTAATTGCTAGATTTATTCTTCTAAGAAACTCATACTTCATGATTCCTATTTACTGGCTGCCTTTTAGAAAAGGCAAGTGGAACAAACAAATTTCCAGTGAGGGAAAGTTTTGTTTGCCTGTTTAGCTTTCTTTCATGTGGTATTTGTTCTGTTCATATTTTTCTGCTTTGACTGTCTTTTTGAGGAGTGGCTATAAGCAAAATTCAAATCTTAAGTACCCTCAATCAAGCAAGTATAATTATTTCTAATGTATATCCAATTATTTGCTTGAATTAATACATTTCTTACTGCTGAATACCCCTTCCATCTAACACCACCCGTTGTTGAGGAGTTCAGATTATTGCAGAATGAATACTACAGTTACAATTTTTTCAATCTGAAACCAAACTCCCCATCCAATACAAAATAAGATTAATGCTATTATGTGCTATCTAGGCTTATTTTTTTTTTCTTTTATTACAGGACTGATAATCTTGTTTTTAAAACCTCAGTGTGATTGCCTGATCTGGGTATGAGGTCTCAGCTCTTTGATCTTTAATGAACTAGGTTTGTTTGAAGGGCAAAAACGGGAAAACTGAAAACTGATATTGCTTCACCACCTTTGTCTAAATCATAGCTAGAGAAAGGGACAAATTTATACTTCAAAGAAAATACATGTCTTCTGAAAAATCATCATCAACAGTCATTTCTCTAAATGTTTAGAAACATTTCACAACTACATTAACTACAGAAATATGCCAAACAACTGAGAATCTTAGTAGTATTTTAGTCTTTGCATATTTTCACCGACTCACTGAAAACAAAAGGAGTTTCTGTAACTGTATGAATGAACCATGGCATGTGCATGTTCTTTTAAGAAAGGCCAAGGGTGCAGTTCTATTTTCTTAGCTCTGCTTTCATATTTATGTGTCTCATTTCCAGCTCATTGCTGATGCCTTAGTTGCACTATCCATCAACACTTTTATCCTCCTTATTCCTCAAAAAGAACATAAAATCCTTTTTTATGTCGTGGTAATATCATTGCAAATAAAAGCAAATACCAAAATCTTTATTAGTCTGCCAAAATAATAAACTATTTAATAAAAGCATGCTGTAAAAATGAGGTCATTTGCATCACTCAAGTTTCTTGCAGAAAACACAGAGAATTATTGGTCAAAAAGTACAAACTGACAGCAATTATTTCTGCTGTTGACCTAATGCTGCCTGAAAATGGGTTAAAAAATGCACTGAGGTTTCCCAAGTTTTCTGTCTTTAAATGTCTGCTTTTAATGCTGTAGTATACATACAGCCCGGGAGAATCAAATTTTTCAAAGCTGTTTTTTACCAATCTTATCCATAATGGAAGAAGGAGAGACTGGATATATCCTATTAGAAATCTTTAATGCAAAGGTTATAGTAACCTTCTGACTCCCATACTGCCACAAGATTTATCATCCAAATATTTACCATTTTTATACTCCTTATTACTTGTGTTTGGTTAGGATTTGTGTCAACTTTACCTATATGATTTTCTTTCACCTTTTCCTCTTGCTATCCTTGCAGAAGAGAGATCAATGAAAAGCTTCTATTTAAGAAGTTTCTTAAATGCTTAAAGTTCCTCATGCTGTTAAAATCATGTATCTAATCTCTGATCCTTTTTTCCTGTACTTCAAACCTCACCATTATTTTCTCACTGCAGTTTCTCTCCCCATCTGGCAGTTTTGCAAATATGTTATTTGATAGAGCACAGAAAACTCAGTTGCCGTGGTGAGATTTAAATACTGCTTGTGATGTCCCTGAATACTTCCCCAGAAGAACCTGCATATAAACATTGAAAATACACTAATTTATATAATTATAAATTATCTCATTCATTATACACAAAGTATATCCCTTAATTGCCATAATCTAAATGATAAGAATGATTTTTAGAGCAATTGAGTTAAAAGGTTTATGAAAAGACTTTTTAAAAAATACTTATCCACAATGATGTTTTGTAACTTAGTTGCAAACTCCCATAATTCTCAAAATACTCTGCAAGGTATAGCTATGTCACTTTATATATATAGAAACTGAAACAAAGAGCAGCTGAAGTAGCAGGAATGATTAAGCAACGATCAACAGGTTATTGACCAGAGAATAAAATTCCACGATTCAGATCACTGGTGCTGTCTCAGTATTTTTGGGCTCTATTGCCTCTGCTTCTTAAGTGGAATAGAGATGCTCCACTTCTTTAGAGGATGAGACCTGTATAGAGATGAAATATTTTAAAAATGCATTATATATATTGAAATGAGTATTTCATGGAGCCCTGTTAGTATATTCAATCATGCTTTAAACCATAAAGCAGCCAGGAGTTATTCTCCTTGCTTCACAGACTGCAGACTGCTGAAAGCTGAATTAACTCTTCTATGAAATAATGTTTAGAATGTCATGTGATATGTGCAGGGTAGATAAAAGAATGCATGTTAGGAACAACACTTTTTTTTTTTTTTTTTAATTCTGAAGGTGTGGATATTTAGTATTTGCATCTATTAGTATGTTCAGTCAAGGTTAGTTTTTGTCTTGCAAACACCTGAGCTGGGTTACACACCAGGTGAAGTCATTCCTATGTAGCTAAATCAGTAATTTCCAAAGTTTACCTGTCTGGATATTGCACACAGTAACAGCAGTTGCTGAGCTAACGGCTCTCAGATTATATGCAGGACTGTGTACTTGTGTACTTCAGGAGGAAGGTTTTCAAGTCTTATGACAACCATACAGTTGAAACGCAGGATATGTACAAGAGCTTCAGTAAACAGTGTTATAGTTTAAATTAAAAACATTTGCATTGTATGTACTTGATATTTATTGGGCTTGCTATGCTATGTATACATCATTAAGACAGATGGGATTTTAAAGACTTAGATAATTGTATGAATGTTAATTAGAGCTTTGTCTATTCAAGCTACGAGATGCAATAAAGATATCACCAAATCACATTTTTCAGAATATTATATCTTGTATTACCTGTAAAACTCAGCAGACGTGCAAAGGTCTTTTAAGGATTATTTCTGAGCTGTGTTCTTACATATAAGAGAATTAAGTAAATTGTCAACAGTGAAACAAATCAGTGGAAGATTCCTGTAGACAAAAATTTGTTACTTAAAAAGACTATAGATTATTAAAATCCCCCCCCTTTTTTTTTTACAAACCCACAAGCCCACCAACCAAAAAACCTAAAAAACCCAAACTCAAATAACAGCCCAAACCTGGCAAATGGAAATTAATGTTGACACAGCAAAAACCAGGGATAGTCCTCTGGGTTAGCGGCATAGTTGACTATGGATAAAGAATCTGTGAAGTGAACTAGCAAGTCACAAAACTGCCTTTCAATCTCTGCAGATGGATGGTAAACTTTTGCTCGTTTCAGCTCATATTCCTGAAGTTGTAATGATTTTTTTTTAACATTACTGCAGTAGTACAATGACTGCAAAACTGTTTGGTGTTGAAACTCATAACGCTTATATGAAGACCAGCAGAGTCCTGGTTTTCGTCTTTGTGCAATTTCTCAGGCATCACAGAACCAACGGGAAAACTAGAAGAGATCTTTTTGTTCAAAACCAGTTCTTATCAATATAGTAATCAGAAGTACCTTTCAGACTCTTGAAAAATATTTCTTCAAAGCTTAAACATCATCAAAGAAAGCATGCAGACAAAGCAGTGTTGAAAAGGAAGTAACATGCCCTTATTTTTAGCACTTGCCCACTTGTCACTCTTAAACCCTCATCTGCCTTTCAAATGTAGTGTAATCTAATTTTTATGCATACTGTATGCTCATACAGACAATTTACTCATTTCAGAGTATGTTGAGTTTGGTAAAGGCTTTTGTACTTTTCCTTAACCTGTTTCAGAAATAGCAGTCACCATTTGTCTCAGTAACATATAGGATGATGAAAATTGACACTTTTCCACATAGAAGTGAAAAGAATATTAGTTTTATCAAAGAGTAGATCCCCTCTTCCCCTCCAGTTAGATGTGAATTTGGTCACTTCAGGGCTTACTGTGTATGATGATTTTAAGCAATGGTCCCTGTGGTTGCAGGCTCTACCACCTAATAACTGACCATGACAGGAATTATACGTCTGAAGCCAAGGGGTAGAGTGAATAGCATATGTCAGGGTCAATTATAAGGTGGGAGACCCTGCAACAAAAAAGACTGCACTGATTAGAGCATGATGTTGACATGGCAGCTGAAGCTTCAATGTTATTTCAAAAGGCTCTGTCACAGCCACCCTTCCTTTAGGACTCAAAATCAGAGGCAGATTATGTCAAGTGGTTTATACTACACGTGATGTCATACAGTTCAACGGGACATTGGAAGGTAAAACTGATTTGCTGGGTTTTTTCGGCAATAAAATGCTTTCTCTGTATCACTCAAAATTAAGCTCACTACTTTGCTAATTAGATCAAAACAGCTCCATACTTACTAGATTCTCTCTGGAAAAATCTGTGAGATGAAGAGTATTAAATATGACACATTAAAATCTGTTTTGATTGTTTAAGTTATTAATGTTATTTTTACTGGCAAAATTGAACAGAATAGGAACAGTGGAATGAAAAGAAAATAGTCCTTTTTATTACTTACAGCTCTGTTATAAATATTTTATGGTACAGGAAGATTGTTGCAATGAAACAAATGGGCCAAAAAACTTGCTGTTTGCTTATTCCCCTGAAACTTCACCAGCTTCAACCTACTCAAATGTTTTAATCAATGATGAACTGCAGAACCGAAGTGAGGCTTGATCTCAAATTATATACCACTATAATAAGAGACTATAGTTCCTTTTTAGATTTTCATTGCAGCAGTTCAATTTTCTGACTCTTCATTGAAAGCTGTTTCTCTAAATTTCTGTGTCTCTGTAAAAATATCCCAATCATTTCTACCTACAGGATCCCAGAGGTTTAGCTCATGATGATGGAGAAGATACTGTATCTTAACCTCATTAACTAGACAGCTAATTTCTCTCTGTTCTCATGGATTATTATCCATGACCACATTTTTTTCTGGGTGTTTTGCAGCCAATAGATGGCTAACTCCTAATAAATTAAAGCCTATAGTTTTAGATACAAATTTGTTGGATGATGGACACATTTAAAGGATTATTGAGACTAAAAGGTCTCTTTCTTCCTCTCTAGAATGGTTAATGGGAGATCACAGTCTCTAACATGCAGAAACACTCCAAAATTTCTGTCTTCAGTCTTCATTGGCAGTTAATACAGCTTCACAGGAAATGTGTCATGTTAGACAACAGGGACTTGGTTTTGAATCTTGTACATGTACTTCTTTACAATAAACTCATCTCTGATTTACATTTGTTTCAATGTGTCATTAGATTAGCTCACACATTTGTTTTGTACTTAAAATTTACACAAATTAAAAACCTGAAATATTTATTTCTAAAACCCCCCATTTTTTAATAAGTGAGAAAAGGAGAAGAGAATATAAAAGTGCTTTAAACCTGTAAATATAACATCCCCATGTAACTTTTTAATTGCAATCAAAATAGATATATGTAGAACAGAAACTCCTTTATTGCTACAGGCTTTCTGGTGACCTGGAGGTGGTCAGGTATAATTTTTTGTCTTGAAAGTACTTAAAGACTTCACATAGAGAAAAATACATTTAAATCACATGGATCAAGCTGAACAGAAAAAAGGTAAATTAATGATTTTACCAGTCACACTCAACAGTTTCTCTTGGTGATAATTAATGTTAGTGCTTTTAATAATAGAGTAAAAATTTCAAACACTGAAAACTCATCCAGTCCAGTGAAAGAACTGTTCATCTGTCAGTGCATATGAATTTAGCTTGCACTAATGCCTGATGGGAACACTGGTCATTTTGACAGAGACATGACCTTATAAGGTTAATGTTATACTTTTGACTCTCTGAAGAATGGTAGATTGATTAATGAAGTTCCTCATAAGCTTAGAAAAACTGACATCATATAAGGACAATTACCAATTAGTCGAGAACCTAAATAAATTTACCTTAGGCTAAATTCTGTTTCTGTCATAGAGGTTAATGAATACCCATCTGAGAGTCCTAAACAGTTCTACACGAAGGACAAAATAAACTTGCTGAATTTCATAGGTCTGCAGAAAGAATTCAAATCACCTATAAAAATGACAAACCTTGTCTTACCACGACTAAGAATGATAGGATTAGCTGTATATCTGTTTAGTAGTGTTTACATGGAGCTGTTAAGAGAAAGGAGACCATTGGCCCAGTAAGTCATTCTTCACATAAGGCACTGATCACCAGGGCCATGTCTGTTTGAACAGCTGGATTTCAACCTTAATTCAATGTATGTCTATTTTGGTCTAAAAAGTGATGATCAGTGTGACAACGTGCTCAAGCTAATCTTAACAGGTTCTTTTATCTGTGGCATCATGCACTGTTAGCATGGTTGTGCAGCATTCAGAGCAATACTCTTTGTATCTGTTGAGCTGTAGAAATGTAGACAAGAGGACCTGGAGTCCTTGTACATCTGAATGGGGGGAGATGCCACCTGAGAAATGTCTTTGATTCAGATTTTAGTAATATGTCAAGGCATCTCATACTGCCAAACCAGAATTTTTTTCTCAAAGTGTAATTCTAGTTTATCTCATGGAGAAATTGAAAATATCCTGCTTACTGTGAAGAAAGTGAAAATTCAGAGAAGCTGTCAATGACAGGCAGCTAAGGGAACTCTGCAGCCAGTTTCTTAGAAGTCTGATACATTCTCCATTTTTCCTTATTACATAGACAGCTTTGGGTATTAAAAGCAGCAAAAATTCTGCCACCTGTTAATGAGAAAAACACCTCTGACTGTAGGAGAGTCAGAGCAGGACACTCTAAGAAGGGGCAATAGTGGCACACTGCCAGCTACACCCAAGAAAACCCTAACATTCCCGTTCTGGACCTGGTAAGTAAAGGAGGACGTGATTTTCAAAATCTTTGTTTCAAAATGGAAATATTCTTCTAACATTATATCTGCTTTATATAGGCAGTATTCTGTTACTTACTGGTGATTATAATATGAAATCTTTTAATTAAGAACTTCATTAGTTCACCTTTAACTGCCAATCACCAGATAATTGGCCCTTTGCTAAGAGGCACTGCAGCTCAGGTATGCTAAAATGACTGTTTCTCAGAATAACTTACTGAAAGTAAGTTATTTTTGGAACTCACTTATAAGAGAACTTAATTAACTATTCCAGATCATTAGGGATACTGCATTGCTTTTTTCAATCCTCTGACAGGTTCCTCCAGTTATACTAATTCATTATCATTATTTTCAACTTTCTAGGCAGAAAAGAGTGAAAAAGAAACACTGAGCCATAGCAGGCCTGCTGTACAAACTAGCCAGTACTCCCCCAAGATGAAAGGCAGCTTTGGTGGATTTCATTGTTTGAGCTGCTGTGGCAGTACAGCAGAATGTTGAGACAAGCAGCTTGAGCGATGGTGCACTGTCTTTTGTCCACTGTCATATAGCAGAACTTTTTAAGAGCAGTGACACTATACCAAAGGTATTCCATTAGGTGAGTGAGAGCCAACAGATTTTCCCACAGAATACATTCCACATAATTTGAAAACAGCATCCTTTAGGGTAAAATGCAAATTTGTTTTGAAACCCCACTTCATTAAGTCAATTTTGATGTATTTCACAAATTCTGGGACCCAAATGCCACTTTTTTTATTTGTGCAAATAACTACTGATATCGTCATCAAATGGAAGCAAAAATTCCTGTTGCACTAGTAAATGAAGCAGACCTCGGTCCTACAGTAATTGTATTTAACTTCTACTTCAAACAAATCTGACTTGTAAGTGGAAATCTGGTTTTTTTGGAAGCTGCAAAACTGAATGCAATAGAACCATCCACCCAAAACCCATCTACAGTGTATCAACAATAAATTAATAATAACAGACCTTTTCAAAAACGCAGGACTAGAATTACTCTTTTTGCAGATCTTCTAATAATGCTACTTAGAAAAGATCCTTACAATATTTGTTCTAAAACTGATTACAGCTATGGATTATATGGCCTCTCCATTTTACAAAGCAGTAGAATAATTTATATACATGATTTTTACTTTCCACGTATCATTGCTAAGTACTGCAAATAAGCACCTTCTAAGAGTTCCCAACTACTTGCTGAATTATTCTTTTTTGTGATAATAATAAAAAAAACATCTATCATTCAAACCCAAAAAATATAGAGGTGACGTGTCACAAAATTACCTTCCTCTTTTTTTACTTTCTGGGCAATCAATCAAATAACTCTGTTCTGCTTTTTTTTATAGTTCCTCAGAGGTCTGGTTATTTTCTACTAGTTCATGTACTATGCAGTATTGGTTCATTCATTTTCGTAATCTTTGCTAAAATCTCTCTTCTAGTTCAGAACAGGCATCCATCGCCCTTCTGAGCTAAAAAGAGAAGTCCCAACCCCTAATAAAATTCCTGTGGTTTCGTCAGAATTTTGCATCTAAGACACCCTCTTTTAGATCACCTAGGATGTTTTGAAGACAGAAAAAGCTTTCAAAGATTTACATATTATGTCATCATCAATAAACTACTAGGAAACTCACGTGCCCTGTAAGCAATTCCAAATCAACTCAAACATTCTGTCGCAT
Organism: Pomatostomus ruficeps; assembly: GCA_013400735.1. Classification (NCBI taxonomy): domain Eukaryota; kingdom Metazoa; phylum Chordata; class Aves; order Passeriformes; family Timaliidae; genus Pomatostomus; species Pomatostomus ruficeps. The sequence goes on from VYZT01046697.1 coordinate 9,951, forward strand.
AATGCTGGCCTGCGATGGTCAAAGCATGAACTGAAGATGTATGTCTGTTTTTTGCAGTTATTCCAATGCAGAAAAATCTATGTTGTGTTTACTACCTCTTCACAACTACTTAGCAAATGAGTTACTGATTGCCATTTCTTAACTTTCCAAAAGTGTATTTAGAAAGGCATCATCACCTTCATATCTGCCCATAATAATCCACTCCTATTTTACAGTGATTTACTGTATAAATCATGTGCTGACTCTAATCATCTTTTAAAAAAAAAGTGTTTTTTCAAGCTGTTTCATGAGTTGTAAATAAAAAAACCAAAACTTACATACTTGTCTCACTACGCATTTATTATGGTATATTTATCACTATAACAAAATGCCTTTTTTTAGAATATTTTCTTCCATCTTATCTCTTCCTGGGAACTTCATAATCAACAACCTATGTGCAAGGAACTAATGTAAAGCCGGAGTAGTATAGATTGTTATAGAGCATTGTATAATACCATGTTACAAGGGAGTGGTAAGTAAGCACTCACAGTGCATAAAGCATTTATCCCAGCCTTGAGAAACAGAGCCTTTTGTGATACCTGCAGCGTTTGCTGCAACTCAGTTCAAGAGGAGCCATGGTCACTGCAGCTGGCAGGCTGGCACTGCAGGGAGCCCCGAGGCACTGCGCCGGTCCCGCCGACCCTGCACCAGGCTCCAGCCAGGGTGCGCAACCAACCGCGCTCTAGCGCTTTCTTGCCCCGGTTTAGTCTCACACGCCCTTGGAATCAAGGCCTGGAGAGTGGCGGGCACTCAAGACTGCTGCTCGAAACCCTGCCACAATACCACCAGCGATCTCTTTACCTGCTGGTATAGGACTCCTGAACTTCGTCTAGCAATAAAGTTTCTTCGGAAGAACTAACCCGCACATTTCTTCTGTGACATGGGAGAAATAAACTTGTGTGTCAGGTGTCGAAAGACTGGGCACCTGGATAAGCTTTTGACTTAGCCCGCAAACCTAGACGGGTGTCTGTCGTATGCCTCATGGGGAGATTGCTCAAAAAATTGGCCCAAAACAGGGATCAGATGACGAGATCAGATTTTCGGGCTGCAGCAGCTGAATCGCAGCGCGCAGATGGACATTTTGTGCTCGCCTGCGAGCAGAGAGCCCTTCAGCGAGGCAGCCAGGTCAGCTCTGCTGTTCCTCCCTCCTCGCTGCCGCGATCACCGGCCCGCGGACTTCCTATGCCCAGCCACAACTCCTGCCCTCTCCGCGGGCCCTGCTGGCCTCCGTGCCCCGGGCCGCGCTGCAGTTGCGACTACGCCGTGCAGTCCCCCACGTGGAGGCGGCGGCCTCACTCGGGCGGCCCTGTTCCCTAGGCAGCAGTCGCATGGAGCAGGTTCGCGGCTCTTCGCTGATGGGCAAAAGGCATCAGGCAGGCAGGGGGAAGCCGTAGGAGCGCTGAGCGATGCCCTCCAACGGCCGGCCCGGGCCTGCCAGCGCAGCCGCCCTGCCCTCCATAGGCGCCCGGCGCTCTGCCTCCGCGGCCGCGCCTCCTCCCGCCCGCCCCCCGGCCGTGCCCGAGCTCCGCCGCCCCGGCCGACGCGCATCACCGCGGCGGAGGCAGCGCACCTCTCCGGGCACGGGGGTCGGCGGCTCGCCGAGCCTCCGGTCTGCGCAGGCAGTCTGCCGGCCTGCCCCGGGAGGAGGGCCCGTCGAGGGGCGGCGGCCAAGCGGTAGCGGTAGCAACGGAGGAGGCGGCGGCGTGCGCAGCCCCGGGTGGCTGTGGCGACCGGGCTCCTTCCGCTGTGCTTGCCGGCTGTCGCCCACCTCCCTGTCAGTGTTACCGCCCCCGGCCTGCGAGCAACATGAGAGTAGTGGCTTTGATCAGGTAACGTGCTCATAGAGCGTCTATGTGAGCGAGCGAAGGGCGTCTCGCAGGCGGAGAGGTCGCGGGGAGAAGCCCTTCCCGCCCGGGGGTCGCGCTCCACCCATCGCCGCCGGGAGACCCGCCCGCCCTTCGCGCCCATGCGTTTCCTGGTGCCCCCCTTCCCGAGCCCGGGCGGCTCGTTCGCAGTCGGCTGGCGGCTCTGCCCGTGGCCCCTGGGCTGGCCGCCTCCGAGTGCCGCGGCGGGGCGGTCCCTGCCTGCGAGCAGGGTGAGGCGGGGACAGTTTCTCTTCTGTGTTCCCGAAGAGTTTATGAATAAGCGGTGTCTTTTTAAAATGAAACAAGAAAAAAACTCCAAACACAACCAACCAACCAGCCCCTCTCAAAACAACACGTACAGTTATTTTCCCCAGTCGCTTGCTCTCCGTTGTCCCGGGTTATCCCGTCTGCAGCGCCGCGAGAGCCGGAGCCGCCCGGCCCGCCGGCAACGCCTTCGACGGGGGCGCAGAGCATGGGCCGCATGTCCTGCTCTAAAAGAGGGGTTCTGCTCATTTACAGTTCAGTATCCAGGTGCTTTTGCTTTCCGAGTGTCTTAAGCTCTTTCAGGATAAATTTCCTGAACTCAACGATAGATTTTTGTGGTACGTTTTTTGCGATTTAATTTTGCCAGTTTTAAAATTACGAAGCTAGCTCATTTAAATAGTTGGAGTTGGACACAGCCCTGTCTGTCAGGGGTTAGGGTGTTTGCCATCTCACCCCCAGCCCCCTATGTTTTTTTGTAAGTTTCTTTGTCAGTTTCTGCAGTTCTTGTAAATTTTTGTCTTTTAGAAACATTACCATTTTCTAGTAAGGACGGGCATGTGTTTTTCTTGCAGAAACAATAGTTAATTAAAAAAGAACAAGCTAGGAAACCTCTAAATGGAAAAGAATTTTGCAGATGTGAGCTGTGTATTTTTATTTTTGGGTGCAGTAGCTGTGCATTTGAGCCTAAACATTTAATGTATTAAATTCTTTCAGGGAATGTCTAATATCAAACCTTGTTGAAATTGTGGTTTGACCACAACAATTTAACATCATGCAAAGAAGAGAAAATGCAGGAAATGTGGTTTTTTTTGTTTTTTTTTTTTTTTCTTTTAGTATTTGCTTAAATATGGTGTAGGGAAAATCAGCTTCAGTCTTTTTTTTTTTATTTTATAGATAAGACTTTGTCTTTCAGGTTTATTTACTTTGATATTCTCTAAGCAGAGGAATGTGTTAAAAGGCAGGATGGAATAAAATCCTATAGACAGGTTTCTAACACAATTGCTGTTTTTATGGTCTATTTTACAAGGATGGATTTAGTTTCAGTAATAGTTTTAAGAAGAGTTTTAAAGAGACATCAAAGTGTCTGAAGTCTTTGTAACAGAGCTAGCCAAAGATCAGAGGGGGAATAAAGTACTTGAAAAGTGCTTCTTACTTTTGCAAAGGTCAGAATTATATATGAAACTACTTTAGCCTGTTTTTTTTCCTTATAGAATGTTGGCCACACTAAAAGTTGAGAGTCTTAAGGTAGTATTTATGGGGTAAACCCTGCATTGTGTTTTGTGCTAAATCACAGACATTTTAAAGCCAGTCTTCAACCTGAAATACGATGTTTTTAAACTCTTTAAAATTCTTCTAGAATTTTCTTAACTGTAAGTGGTTATACTTGTCTACAGAAAGGAATTTCGCTCAGAAGTCTTTTATAGGTTCATATCTTCATGATTACCCTGTTTTTTTTCTTCTGGTATTTTGTTTATAAGCCTGCCTGTTAACATACTTGCAGCATTGGCAAAAAGAACTGACTGGCCTCACTTCAGAGTTTTCGGCAAAAAGGCCTTGTGATTTTTTTCCTGTGATGAGAATTGAGAGGGGTCCCCAGGCTATCTCAGTACTTGCTTTCATCTTTCTTCTGTGAACTGTGCTGAGTCCACCTTCCTCCCATAGGATGGGCTGTCTGGTTCCATTGGTCTTAACCATACTGTGTTTTACAGTTAGTTTGGAAGGTCTTGTAGGCAGGCACAATTTAGTTTGTTTCTTGGTACTGTTAGTTTTTAGGGTTATGGTAAATAATATAGAGAATAAATAACAGTACAGTACAGTTGTGTGTGATTCAGTGAACACAAATTTCCACCTGCTAACTGGTGATCCAATGTAGGCAATATGGACATAATTGCATTTTAAAATGTCTTTATGTATATATATACATACATAAATTAATTGAAAACATTAATAGAGTTATTCCAGTGACATTTTAATTTTTTATTTCAATTTTTAAAATATTGAAATGCTGTAAACAGCATAGGCAACTATCTATTGTCATACAATTACTTTTCTGAAGTGGTGTTTGTAGTTGAAATCAGAGTAGGCAGCAGACTTTTTTAGCATGAAGTCATTCAGAAAGAAAAGAGTCTTTGTCTCATGACTCTGTTAAGCCTGAAAGTTCACATTATGAAGTGAATACTATCTACGTTTTCAAGCTATCAAGAACGGTGTCCATGAATGTATGATTTTTTTAGGTTTTTCTATGTCTGTATGTAGGTTAGAAGAAAGTTTCAGGTATGCATGAGAAGAATGTTAAGTAGAGATGGAGCCTCAAAGTAGGAATGTATCATATTTGTATTTACTTTTTAGCACTGAAACAGAAGCAACTGCTTTACAAAAATCTGTTAAGTATGAAAGGATGCCATGTTATCTACACTATTTCTACTTTAGGTTTGAATTACACTGTAAGTTAAAGACAGCATACAGCATTTTGGCATGGATAAAAGCAGAAATTGAGGGAACTAGCTGAAGGGTTACATTCCTGTAAGGCACTTTCAATCTCTTGTGTATAGGGCTAGATAAAAGGGAGAGCCTAATGCTGGAAATTTTGGAGAAGTTTGTTTCAAAATCACAGAATCATTTAGATTGGGAAAGACCTCCAAGATTATCAAGTTCAACATTTGACTGATCACCACTTGTCAATTAGACCATAGGACCAAGTGCCATGTCCAGTCATTCCTTGAACATCTGCAGGGATGGTAACTCTACCACCTCCCTGGGCAGCCCATTCAAATGCTTGACAGCCCTTCCCCTGAAAAAATTCTTCCTGATGTCCAACTTGAATGTCCCCTTGTGCAGCCTGAGGCCATTTCCTCTTGTCCTTCACTTGTTTTCTGGGAGAAGAGGCCAACCCCCACCTTGCCACAACCCCTGTTCAGGTAGAAATAGTAGTAGTGTGATCACAAGAAACACAACGGTCTATTGTAGCAAGGACTGCTGGTACTCTGCATGTCTCAGTGATTCTAAAATAAAATGCAGTTTTACAGCGCTTGTATAAATCTCTGTTGCAGTTCCTGCCCTGGTTTTTGTGCCTTGACATTTAAAGAAGCTGCACAAAATCTCCACCAGCAGTTGTACTTTGAAGGCTGTGTGTCTGAACATGGATCTTTTAAGCACTGTGTGTTCTAGAGCACTCTTAGTTTTGTTGTGGATTGTAATGTTTCTTTTTCTATTGATTAAAATCTGTAGAAAGACTTTTTAAGTTACATCAGGAAAACAGGATTCTTTCCTCACTGATAGTGGAAAAAGTTGCAGTAGATCTTGAATGAATGTCAGAATTAACTGAATCCTCTGTGTTGAAGTATCATCTCTTGTCCTCAGACATGAATATGGTTATGTTTGGTTTTATATTTTTTTACTAGCAGCAATCATTTTTATTTGCAATTAAATACAGTAAAAAAAAATCATATGTTTAATGCAGTGTCAACTGAAACTACTGCCTGTAATAATTAAAGTTTTTAAGAATGGGATGTTCAACATGTTGAAAGTTTAGGCAAAGTATCCCATGAAGGAGAAATGTTATTCCTCAAATAGGATCAATGAGGTTGGAGAAAACCTCTAAGATATTGAGTCCAGCCATTAGACTAACACTGCCAAATCCACCACTAAAATGTGTCCCTAGGCACCACCTCTGCATGACAGACCTCATTTAAAAGGATTACTAATGCTGGCAACTCGCTGGAGCAGATTATGGTTTTTTGATCCAAGTTAACTAGCAATGAGTACAGAGTAATTAGTCTCTGGTGTAGGAGACAGTCCTTGGAGAGATTCCAGTGTCTGTGGCTCTTCTTCATGTAACCTCTCAGATTAATAATAAGATACAAAACTGGTTATGTGTTTTATGGTTACTGTATTTAGGCACTGTACATATATAGTAAATGTATGGTGAAATCATTCTTTTTCTAATGTAAATATTCTACAACTCTTTTTGTATTTCAAAACTTTATAACCAGCTCTGATAATACTAACTTTTTGAACAGTTAGACAAAAGTTGTAAGGGACTAAAACTTTTATCTGTACTTTTAATTGCCACTATTTTCTTTTTCTTACAGTGGTGGGAAGGACAGTTGTTATAATATGATGCAGTGTGTTGCTGCTGGGCATGAGATTGTTGCTCTAGCCAATTTAAGACCTGCTGAAAATACAGGTATGAAAGACACATTTCTTACAGGAAATAAAAACCATGGAGACACAACTGTCCCTGAATTAAGTTCCTCTGTGTTTGTTTGTAGTTTTGTATATTGAAGGCCGATATAGAAACTTAAAAGAGGTAGAAAAAGGAAAATGCTGTGGAGATGTATTAAATGTATTTTTTCTTAAAGGGGAAAAAAAGCTCAGAAGAAGAGAAGATCAGTAAAAAAAGAGCTTACACAATTTGAAAACGAGAATATGGATATCCTGGTGGTATACAAAGAGATTGTGTGAGTTCAGTACCACAAATGCTAAAAGGTGATAGATGATGTCATTAACCAAAACTAGCACTGTACTTCTAGAATTGCTTTAAACTGGTGCCAAACAAATTGTTGTAAGCCATTCCTGATGCCAAAAATGTGCCATTGTGCTGCTGCTCATCTATTTGTATCTTTGTGTGTCTTTCTCCATTATTTTAATCCAGCATCTGTGAACTGCATTGAGGAACTGATGTGGGTTGGGAGTGACCTTGATGCACGTATTTTTCCTGCTTTTTTCCTTAGTTCTAGGTTTGACTGATTTTTTGACCAGTTCTTCATAGGCTCCACCATATTTCTCTGAAAAAGAATGAGAGAAACTCAGGTAGTCAGTGGTGAGGTGAGGGGGTGAGCTAAGTACTTGTATATTGGACTAAAGCACAAATTGAAATGAGACTTGACAAGGAAGGGAGTTGTTTCCAGTTGGTAGGGGAGAACGTTAAAGTATGTTAACTAGGTTCACGTTCAACATATCTTAAGCAATTAAGTATGGTATTTAGTAACTGTGTAGTAGGAGGGTACACAGAAAAGGAAGGAAAAAGGGAGCTGCCATCACAAATGAGTCACAGCAGAACTTGCAAGTGCTTGGAGAGTATGGGAGTAATTTATTTCCTGGGTAGGTAGGACATAATAATCCCTAATCTTGTTGAAATATGTTATCTTCAAACTAATTTATCCACATCAGAAATGTAGAATATTGTCATTAGAATCATAAAATGCTCTCTTTAAGTGTGTAGTTGGAAATTTTATAGAAAGTTAATTGAAGTGCTTCAGGCAATAGTGGATTCTATGCCATTCTTTTTATTTTATCTTGTACCACTGTTGCCTAGAGAGTCTCAATTAATAAACAAACTGTGTATTCTAAGCAGAGTATCAGTTAAAGACCTTGTCATGTTCATGTATGTTGAAATCACTGAATTTTCTTTTAAATCAACTCTTCTGGTCTAGATTGATTAGTTGTGATTAGGGGTTTGGATTTGCCTCTTTTGTGCAGAACTCTGTCTGTTGCTTGGCATTAAAGGTGACATGACCTAGTTCTTACATCACAAATTAGTTATCTTGATCAATGTTACAGACCTTTTTCTTTGCAAGATGTGCTACATAGGTATACAGCAGAAATGCTTGATGTCTCTGTGTAAATTCAGAGAAGTACCAGTGTTACAAATTAGCATTAAAATAGTGAACTGTGTTAGCTTGTAATAGAGTGAAGATTTCACCAACAAGACGTATTACTTTATCAACCTCTTTGAAATATCTGAAAACTTTTTTATGTAAATGGTTTATTGTATAGGTTGAGATGTAATTCTAATTCATGATATCTGCCTTTTAGCTGGTTTTTTTCCTTACCTGCTAGCTGCAAACTGCTTGTAAGACAATTTGGTTAATTTTTTCTCCTGGATAAGGAAATAGCTTTTTTTTATTAAACAATGTTGGAACATTATAGTGGTCTACATTTATTCTGCTTAAGCAGAGATAGTCTCCTTTCGTGATGACCATGATAACAATTTTAACAGTAAAGTTTTTTGTAAATTTTGACAACCTATTGCTTGTTCTCAATGTTGCAGTGCATTACAAATTTCTTGCTCTGAGTACGTTGAAATACATGTGGGTTTGTGCCTCTGACTTGTGTTCCTGTTAAACTTACTGTATAAATAGGAGCAGAATTTGACCGATATGAGATTTTTTGGATCAAGCAGGAAGAAGGAAAGACACCACAATTTGCAAATGGGCAACATGTTTGTGACAGATGTCTTCTTCTCCATAAGTCTGTTGGGTGGAGAAATCTATTTCTTTTCTTTCCATGTTTATAGTGGTGTTGTCATCAAACATCTGTTTGTGAACTGAAAAATATTAACATTTAGATTTTCTCAGTGCTTTCTGGTATTGTGATTATCTGTAATTGTTGAAGCAATGTACCTAATATGGTTGTTTCCTAATTGTGACAGGGCAGACTGATGAATTGGACAGCTATATGTATCAGACAGTAGGACACCATGCCATTGACCTGTATGCTGAGGCATTGGATTTGCCACTGTATCGTGGTTTTATAAAAGGTACCAGTGTAAATACTGGAAGAGTGTATACTGCGTGCCAGGAAGATGAGGTTGAAGACCTTTACCAGCTCATGAATCTTGTTAAGGTATGCTGATTGAAAACAATTATATAGTTGGGGATAATTGTATTGCTTAACTCATTTATGAATTTAAGTAAGTGATCCACTTAGGTATTTAAGGAAAGCTTTAAGAAAAAAATGGAACACTTTTTAAGGTTTTATTTCTATTCCTTTCTTCTTCCTTGCACTGTAAATATATAACATAACTATATTCCTTTTTCCTCAATGTAAATCACATTTACTAAACCTCATTTCAAGCCAAAACCTTTTACCTATTTAATAAAAACACCTGTAACAGGTGCTTGGCATGTACGACAAAAAACATAATTGTGACAATCATCTATAAATAGAATATTTAGGTTATTTTGCATTTGAAATAATGTATTGCGTGATTACTGTAAGGAGAGATCTTTTGGATTTTGTGCGTTTATCAGTGTGTGGAAAGTAATGTCTAGACATTTCCAGTTGAATACATTTATGATGTGTAAACCAGAATCTGTTATTTGTTTGTATGTTGCAGATCATTCACCAGGTATTACAGGATGTTTTACAATGGTAATTTTGATTCTGGTAGCCCTGTTCTAATATATGACATAGTAGCAAAAACATGTATCTATCCTTTTACCTATAAAATCAGTTGAGGAGAGATGATGAGCCCACTTCCTAAACCACTTAAAATTTATTCTCTGTTCTTTTTCAAAATCTTTCATGTAGTACTTTATTTTCTACCAATATTAAATCAGATCTCATAGAAAGAAATAGAAAATCTGTTGACTCTAGTGGTTTTCCACAATGTTTGAGTGAACATGCTATGTCCATTCCAGCTAATTGTGTTGATTACTGCAGTGCACAGTACTAAAACCAGTACAATGCTCAGAAAATCATAATTGCTCTTTTAAAGAAAGTAAATACTTAATTTTATTGATCAAACTGATACAGACTACTTTCTGAAACTTCAGGTAAAGGTATTTGTAGTCTTCAAGTCAGGTATTCAGAACCTTCTAGCTCCCTTTCCTTTATTAAAATGAGAATGGAGATTCATGAACCTAAATACTTAAGGCTTTATTCTGTACTCAGTTTAAAAAAATATTCAAATTGCAGATAAGACCTATGAATGTGGTTTGAATGCAGAGTGCTTCCTGAATCATCTTGTGTAGCACTCGGTCAGGCTGGCCTACTAGGCCGAGAGCTCTAAAGGGAGCTGAGTAATAGACTACACTGAGACAGCAGACTGAGAGGGCAGAAAGAGAGAGAGGGCGGAACCCTCTGCTTTTATTTATATGTTTTCACAAATCACCGTGGATTGGAGGTAGAAATCAACACCTTCATAATCCACTGGTCAAAGCATTTGTCAATCATATTTTTCTACCTAGTATACTGGAATTCATAAACATAGATAGTAGCTAAGAAACTATAGCCATAGTACAGAAAGGTCTGAAAATATTTACAGAAAGAAAAACACTGAAATACTGCAAACTCAGAGCAACAATCTTGGAGTCAAATGTTGCATCTTCCAAACATTTTTGGCAAGGAAATCCTGTTCTTCTAAAGTAAAATCAAGATCATACACCTGTGTTGGAGTATGAGACTACAGACCAGGAGAACAGTGCACGTAGGTGGTTTAGCCTCGATTTGTGCTGGGTGGTTTAGGCTGGATATTGGGAAACATTTCTTTACTGACGGGGTTATCAAGCATCGGAATAGGCTGCTCAGGGACCTGGTTGAGTCACTGTCTCGAGGTGTTTAAAAGTTATGTAGACCGGGTACTTAGGGACATGGTTTAGTGGTGGACTTGGCAGTGTTTGGTTAATGGTTGGACCCGATGATTTCAAGGGTCTTTTGCAACTTTAATGCTTCTATGATTATGCTCTGGAGTGCTTCACAGAGGTTTTAAATGGAATGTGCATATCCTGCAGTACAGGAATCGAAAGAAATCTGATACAGCAGTTTTAAATTATTTTTGAACCACAATAGTATTAGAAATTAGAAGGACTGATATCTGCTGTCTCTTAAAGCTGCATACTAACAGCTTTCTGCTGCTGGGTAAGGTAATAAATTACTGATCGATTTAATTAAAGATGGGCAAGTTAGTGGTAATTAAGATCATGCTTCCTTTATGATTCTTGCTGTCTTTGGAGGAATGGATCCCTGATATAAATTAATGCTAGTGTTAAATCTTGACAACTTCTTCTGCTTTGGAAGTTTGTACATGATAATTATAACTATAGCTGAAAGAGATGTTATCATGTTGTCTGGAACTAAATAACTATTTCTTTCCTGTATAGAAGTATTACTTCCACTATATGATATCTTAAAGATATAAATATTAACAATATGCTGCCTTTATGTTAGATTTTGTATAACAATGTCTTTACAGTCAAACCTAGCTATGAAATTCTGATACAAAAGTTTCAGTAAATGTCTTGCATATTTTGATGAATAATTGCAAAATTATGAGGGGAAATAAACTACTACAACTGTGGTATTCTACCTTTATGAAGACAACTAACCTTCTTCTTCTGTGTCTTAGCAGTAACTTCGAAAGCTTTGTGGTTTTACTTTTTCACATTTTTTAATAACTGCTGTTTAGTAGCTTTACTATTTAAGTCTCAGTCACTGAGGATTTTGCTTTAGGAGTTTTTTCCCCAGATGTTAATAGTTTTAAACAGAGAAGTCAATTTGCATTCTCTTGAAGGGAGGGGATGAATTCTGTTGAAGCCTTGTCAAAACCATCTTTGAGTGATTGTAATTTTAAAACACTGGTCAAATAACACAGCTCTTTTTTTCTGTCAAATGGTTTGAGGCCAAGACTACAGGAAAGGTGTGTATAAACCAAAATTATGTAGTATACCTTACTTTCCATTGGCAAAGAATGATCTGATTGCAAGTACTTATTTAGTAAAAAATTAAAATAAAACACTTTTTAAAAAACTGTATGAATTTGGAAATACTCAATGTTTTTAAAAACAGTGTTGTGGGAACAAGATTTCTAAAAAACTAAATATTCCCTCACAGTTCTGGGAAACCCAGGACAAGAGTCCTGTTCTAGTTCATGTGACTCAGTGAGTGATACTAACTGTCAATGACTGTAAACCTATTAATTTTATTGTCACAAACCCAGGTGATTGATAGGTATAAAGGAAATTTATATCTATGTTTTAGTTGCCTAATGCCATGTTTTAGATTCTGTATTCAATATATATTGTGAAACATATCAGAGTACTTATATGATATCTAAATGTATCTTACTATGCAGTCTTCCCCTGATAGTGGAATATTTACTTCATGAGATGTGTAAATCCTGAACTCTAAAGAATGATTTAGTCTCCTCTCAATGTTACTGAATAGGGATTACTGATACCCTTGTTTGTCCATGTTTTTTACTGTCCATAGTGGAGATTTTCCCAGCAAAGCCAGTAGGCACTAGAGTTTCTTAGTTACCTGAATTATCTTTCAGGGGTTTTATAATGGTGCTACCTTTGAAATGTGGTGGTAAATTGTATTTCTTTTCCTCTAGTGGCAGGAAAGACTGGAGCATAAAGGCATTTTTGTGAAACTTTCCAACGACATCTCAATTTAGGCAATTAACTGTTTTCTCCCCTTTTCAATGTAATGATGATCTTACTCAAATAATACAGGGATGTTTTATGCAAGCACATACAGAAGTGGTATTAAATGGGTTGAACGTTGGGTTGTTTTCTGTATCTCATGGAACTATGGTTAAACTTTTGTTTAGGGCAGTGGTTGTAGCAGCATCCAGACTAAACAGACCAATGCAAGATACATTCTTTCCAGCAGACAGTTCTGTCCTCTTTCAAATTTCTTGCCTTATCTTCTCTACTCCATAAGTCTTTGCTTTTGTTTGGTAACTTTCCATTGCTGAAGTAATTTGTAGAGTTTTTGAACTAGGTGAAAATGTCTTTCTTCTAGCTCTTTTTTTTCATATCTTTCAATGACATGCCTAATTATTTGATTTTTTTTAAAATTAGTATTGTAAAAATGGATTCTTTGTGTGGCTTTTTTTATATTTCTCCATGTTTATTGTAAATCATTCAAATTGCTTTTTAGTGGATTTTCAGTTTCAACATGTTATTTCTGTCAGAATCCGGTTTTTTGTGCCCTTTGTGGATTTAGAACCCACAAGCTTTCAAAAAAAAGAAGTTCACTTCAAAAAAATTTATATATTGGCTCTCAGGACGGAAGAAATATTAATTATGAAATCATCCATTGATCTTCAGCTGAAAAAGAAATATTATTATTGGTTATATTGAATGTATGAAACATTTGAATAATAATAGCCTTTGCTTGTGGCACTCTTTCATTTTATCCGTAGTGTAGAAGGGAAAGAAATGAGATTTATTTTCTAAAATATCATCACGTTCTGGAACAGTGATCTTATAACAGTCAGTCACTAAGAATAAGTAACATTTTTAGTTACAGAAATAAAGAGCTTAACAATACAGTGTGACTCCTGTATTTAATAATTACTTTTTAAGAACAGGATCATGATTTTTTTTAAATGGTCCCAGTCTGATGTTTACTGAAGACAAAAGTATTCCTGTCTGAGAGTTAAAATTGCAATAGCAATGTCATTTGAGATGTTACTTAAGATATTTTATCTCAGACAAAGTACTTGAGCTGTGTGAATTCAGGTGGAATAGAAGTAACTTAGGTCCTATCAGTACTTAGTGAAACTCTAAGATTTCTTCAGAAAACATTTCTTCTGGGTTTGAGATGAATGGATGAATTATAAGGTTATTCTGTGGCCTTCAGATAGGGATTAATTCCCTCACGGAACATGAAGCTTTCAGTTCCTTGGTATTGCTAATAATCTTCCATGCTAAGGAAACAGTCTTTCTTTCCTCCTTCTCTGGAGTTCAGCTGCTGTGGCCAGTGGGTGAAAAGAGTTTGCAGCTTCATTGTGATTGCTGACTTTCTGTGGCTTTTGTGCAGACAAAGGTTTAGGTGCTCCTACCAGGAAAATACGTGAGTAAGTGTAACATAGTATTCTATCACAGCATTGCTTCATTGTCTTCTGTTCTAAGGTTCATGTAAAAGAAACTGTAAAGTATATAGGAATAATCACTTGGGTTCTAGATGTCTGGTATATGTGGCTTCAGTTGTAGTATGTACATGATAAAGATTAGTAGTGTACTCTTAACTCATACAAATAAGGCTTGCAGAATTTCTTAGGAGTCTTAAAGAGGCCAAATAATTACTAGTTGTAGAATCCTGATTGGCTTGAAGAATTTGTAATCTGAGGTCCTCAGCATGCTCTTTATCAAATAACTTTTGTAGTTTGAGTTCAGACAAAGTAGGTAGCTTCCCCTCTCACTTACGGGATTCAGAGAGTTCAGAAGTGTGCAGAAGAGTTCAGTTCTAGTAATTTCCCATTTTTTCATTGAAGAAAATCTGATATTTTACCTATTATGATTTGAATTATCTGTAGATATATAGATTAATTCCTCAGAGTTGTATTTCTCAACATTTTGGAGAAAGATTAAATTATAGGAAGAGGTATTCTTCTTTACGCTGTATTTCCAAATAATCACTCCTCCATAAATTTTTTTGCCTACATTGTGATTACTGCAAATCAAGAATACTGTGCCCTTGATATATTGATAGATTACCTTTATATATAATTCAACTATTGAAATACAGAGTCTTTGTATAGCAAGTGAAATTATACCATAAGTATTGGAAAAAAAAGTAAAAAATCTTCAATGCCCAATTGAGGGAAACCATGATAGATAAAACAACAGAAGTTATTGATTGGGCCCTTTACTGGTCACGTAGCTTTGATGAACATTTAGAGACCATATCCCCTAGCACGGTTCTTTTGGTCTTTAGGCATGGAAGTTAGATGGGAACTTTTAGAAATTGTATGACGTGGTTACCTACACCGACAAGAAGTAAATAACCGTACTTCTTGATAAAATAAGATTTTTTTTTGAGAGATAAAATATTTACTATGTTTTTTCATAGACTTCGTTCCTTCACCTTCTATAATGACTAAATTTTTATCTGCAAGGATTTGGATTGTCCCTTTGCCCTCATCGTGTTAAATGATTACATTTTTAATGGACTTGTTATGTTTTGTTATAATTTATTCTGGAGTTCCCTGCTTCCTCCGCCTTGGGGATGACTGTTGTCATTAGCAGTGAATAAAAGTGTGAATGAAGGGAAAAGGGTAAGAAGTAACTGCATAGTTGGCAATGTTTAAAGCA
>VYZT01046726.1:0-10676 GCA_013400735.1 Pomatostomus ruficeps
CCGCCGCCATCGCCGTCCCCTCACGGCCCGGCCCGCCCGGGGGTCCCGCAGCCGCCCCACAGCCCCGACCGGCACCTCCCGGCACCCCCGCGACCCCGGTGTCCCCTCACGGTGCTGCGGTCTAACCGCACCTGGAAGTTAAGCACGAGCCTGGAATGGAGGGGAACAAAAATAAAGGTTGTGGGTTGAAATGTGAACAGTTTGATAATGAAAAATAAATACTGTAATAGTGGTAAATAATCGTGATGATAGAAAGGGACAAGAGAGAAAATAGCAATTGGTGACTGGTGCCAGAACCCCCTTCCCACATCCAGATTGCTCCCCTCACTTCTGGATAATTCCCGATAATTCCTCCAGTTTATATCCAGAGAATGACATTCTGGGGTCGGTAGTATCCCCTTGGCCAGGTGGGATCACCTGTCCTGGTTTCTTTCGGGAACGTCCTCGCTGGCAGAGCAGGAGGCACAAAAAAAAGGGGAAAAAAGAGTCCCTGACTTGGGATAAACCCCAACCCATGGCCCTGCCCGGGGCCCCTTCCAGCCAAAGAGTCTGGGAGGACACAGAGAACGTGATGTATTCGTTCCCTTTTTTGTGTTTTTTTCTAACAATAAAAGTGCAGTGTTTAAATGTGAGTGCTCTGTGCTGTTGCAGAGGAACGCAGGCAGCAGCTCGGATGGGACAGAGGACTCGGATTTCTCCACGGATCCCGAGCACACGGACAGCTCGGAGAGCGATGGCACCTCCCGGAGATCCGCCCGCGTCACCCGCTCCTCGGCCCGGCTCAGCCAGAGCTCCCAGGGTGAGGGCTCAGCTTAAACCAGGGGAAAGCTCTTCCTTAAACCGGGAAAGGGATCTTCCTTAAACCGGGAAAGGGATCTTCCTTAAACCAGGAAAGGGATCTTCCTTAAACCAGGAAAGGGCTCTTCCTTAAACCAGGAAAGGCTCTTCCTTAAACCGGGAAAGGGATCTTCCTTAAACCAGGAAAGGCTCTTCCTTAAACCAGGGAAAACCTCTTCCTTAAACCATGAAAGGGATCTTCCTTAAACCGGGAAAGGGATCTTCCTTAAACCAGGAAAGGCTCTTCCTTAAACCGGGAAAGGGCTCTCCCCTAAACCGGGAAAGGGATCTTCCTTAAACCAGGAAAGGCTCTTCCTTAAACCGGGAAAGGGCTCTCCCCTAAACCGGGAAAGGGATCTTCCTTAAACCAGGAAAGGCTCTTCCTTAAATGAGAAAAGGGCTCTTCCAGCCCCACACACAGCATCCCAAAAACAGCTCTGCACTGCAAGCAATCCTGCAGTTCCCAAGGGTTATGGGTTCTTATCTAAACCCTGATGGTTCTTATCTAAATCCCGGTGGTTCTTATCTAAACTAAAGGACCTTTACCACTCCAAATGGAAGTTGGGTGGTAATTATGGGTTAATTAAGTTGTTAAACCTGGAGAAAGCCGACCAGATTGCTCCAAGTGTCCGAAGATTTTATCTGGGAAGGCCAAAGGGTGGTGACAGAGGCGGGACACAACCGGGGGGTGGCTGGTCAGTGCGGGGCACGGGGGTCCCTGTGGGTGCTGTGGGGTTCCCGTAGTGTCCCCGTGGTCCCTGTGGGGTTCTTGTGGTGTCCCCATGGTGTCCCCGTGGTTCCTGTGGGGTTCTTGTGGTGTCCCCGTGGTCCCCGTGGTGTCCCCGTGGTGTTCCCGTGGTGTCCCCGTGGTGTCCCCGTGGTTCCCGTGGCTCTAACCGTGCGTTCCCTTGGGCTCAGACTCCAGCCCCGTGCGGAACCCGCCGGCGTTCGGGCCGGACGAGCCCGTGTACTCCACACGGAGGGTGACCCGCAGCCAGCAGCAGCCGGCCCCCGTCACCCCCAAGAAATACCCGCTGCGCCAGACCCGCTCGTCCGGCTCCGAGACCGAGCAGGCCGTGGATTTCTCGGACAGAGGTACCCGGAGGGGCAGGGAGGGGTCGGGAATCTCTGGGAACGCCGTGGCGCTCCCTGAGGCGTTTTTGGGGAGCTCTCCCCGCAACTCTGTCCCCTGTGCCGCCGCCCCAGACACTAAAAACGCGGCGGATCACGACGAGTCCCCTCCGCGCACCCCCACCGGCAACGCGCCCTCCTCGGAGTCCGACATCGACATCTCCAGCCCCAACGTGTCCCACGACGAGAGCCTGGCCAAGGACATGTCCATGAAGGACTCGGGCAGCGACCTCTCCCACCGGCCCAAGCGGCGCCGCTTCCACGAGAGCTACAACTTCAACATGAAATGTCCCACTCCCGGCTGCAACTCCTTAGGTAATCCCAGTTCCAGGGTCATCCTGGAGTTTGGCAGTCCTGCTCTGATATTCCTGCTTAATTGAGTGTTATATCCTAAAACAGGTGCTGAGTTAGAATTGGGAATGTCAGGGAGAAGTGGGTCTGGAGAAGGGATGTGAGGAATAAACACAGGGATGTGATTCCCAGAGGTGTTTTCTCTTTTGGAGGAGAGCAGGATAAGGAGCCGGATAGGAGGGTGTGGGAGGAAAATACCCGGATTTGTGGGCAGGGGACTGGGTTCTGCCAGAAGCAGGGTTTCAGTCCTGAATTATTGCCCTGCCACACTGGGCTGCTTTGGCTCAGCGTGAGAAAGATTTTCCTTCCCTTTTAAACCGAGAAGTTCCCTCCTGTCCCCCTGTCAGCGACCTGAGCACGCTCCTGTGCGGGATCTGCTCCTCTGGGACACTTTTTCCGCATCTTTGGGATCATTTGTCCCAAATTTTGTTGTTTCTCTGACTCTCTGCAGGACACCTGACTGGGAAGCACGAGCGCCACTTCTCCATCTCGGGGTGCCCTCTGTACCACAACCTCTCAGCAGATGAGTGCAAGGTAAATGGGGTTTTTTACCTCCTGATTTCTCCTCCTTGGGGATTTTTAGGACAAAACGCTGAACCTTGTGATTTGTGAGCAGCGCACAGAGCTCGCAGGGTGTGCTGCTGGCGTTGGCTGTGACACAGCAGCGTTTGTGTGCCAGCCCTGAGAGGGAAAATGGTGACAGGAGGTGGCTGCAGCCCTGACAGGGGGTTTTGGCCTCCAGGTGCGAGCGCAGAGCCGGGACAAGCAGATCGAGGAGCGGATGTTGGCCCACAGGCAGGACGACAACAACAGGCACGCCACCAGGCACCAGGTAAAGGGGACATGGCCTCGGCTCCTCAGCAGGGCAGTGCCACCCGGGCTGCCTTCCCCACGTCCCCGAGAGGCTGCTGGGGCTGGCCTGAGCTGCCCTGTCCAGCAGAGGATTCCTCGTGTCCCTCCAGCGAGATGAGAGCAGAGCCAGGGTGGCCCTGTGTGCCCAGGGTGTGCAGGACAAGGGAATTCCTGCAGAGCTGCAAGCTGCAATTTCCCTCTGACTAACCAGCGGCGAGCCAGACCAGGGGAATGGCATTTTCCATCCCCTGAGTCAGCTGGGAGCCCTTCCCAGCGCGGAGCATTCCTCCAGGAGCGCAGCCTGTCCCGTGGGGCCGCGCTGGGAAGGAAAATTCCCTGCTGTGCATTCCTGCGTGGCACCTGCAGCGCGTGCCCTGGGATTAGCAGAGGGTCTGGTCCGAGCCTCGTGGGGTGGGAGATGGGAGCCAGGACAGAATTCCTGGGCTGGGAGGTGAAGGGGGTGTTTGGAGGGGCTGCAGCCTCTCAAGGGTCCCTCCCCGTGTTTCTTCCAGGCCCCCACAGAGCGGCAGCTGCGGTACAAGGAGAAGGTGGCTGAGCTCAGGAAGAAGAGGAACTCGGGGCTGAGCAAGGAGCAGAAGGAGAAGTACATGGTAAAAGCAGCAATTCCATCTTTTCCTTCCCCCCTGGGATGGAATTTGGCTTTCCCAGCCATCCTGCAGCGCTCCCAGCTGGAAAAGCTGCGGGATCCAGCGGCCAAACTCCCATTCTTCGCTTTCCCAGGAGCACAGGCAAACCTACGGCAACACCCGGGAGCCTCTGCTGGAGAACCTGACCAGCGAGTACGACCTGGAGCTGTTCCGCAGGGCGCAGGCGCGGGCATCCGAGGACCTGGTGAGAGCCAGCCCTGCTCTGGGGCTTCCCAAAGCCACATCCCACTCCAGAGAGGGATCAAAAGATCCCCTGACGCCTTCCCGGGCCAGGCGGGGTGCCCGGGGCAGAGCCTTGGGCTGTGTCACACAGCCAGGGTGAGCTGGGCTGGCAAAGCCCTGAGATCATCGAGTGCCACCTCGAGTGACCTGACATCACCCCGGCCCCAAGTGCCACATCCAGGCCTTGCTGAACCCTGACACCTCCCTAGGCAGCCCCTTCCATTCCCAATCCCTCTTTTTGCGTTGAAATTCCTCCTCATGTCCAGCCTAAACCTCTCCTGGGGCTGTGTCCTCCTGTCCTGTTGTTCCTGGGAGCAGATCCCGACCTTCCCTGGCTGTCCCCTCTTGATGAGGCCTCCCCTGATCCTTTTCTCCGGGATAAACCCCCCCAGCTCCCTCGCTGCTCCTCGCAGCTCCTGTGTCCTGTCCCTACGGATCAGGAGAGGAGCAGGGAGCGGCGCGGAGCTGCAAGAACTCAATGAAAACCAAATTTAGGAGACTTGACGCCAACTTCCTTTGGGAAAATAAACCCCAGCTCTCCTCCAGCTGCTGTTAACGCGTTTTTTGGGCCAATTCCCCCTCTCCCCCGCGGCAGGAGAAGCTGAGGCTGCAGGGGCAGATCACCGAGGGCAGCAACATGATCAAGACCATCGCGTTCGGGCGCTACGAGCTGGACACGTGGTACCACTCGCCCTACCCCGAGGAGTACGCGCGCCTCGGCCGCCTCTACATGTGCGAGTTCTGCCTCAAGTACATGAAGAGCCAGACCATCCTGCGCCGGCACATGGTGAGCGCCGGGAAAGGGTCATTCCCGCCGGGAATGCTGCGGCTCCAGGCCCTCACAGCGGGGCTGGGCAGCCGGGGAGGGTTTGGTGTCACCCTGAGCAGTTCCTGTGCCTGGTGCAGCAGTGACAGCCCCGCTCGGTGTCCCCTCCACAGGCCAAGTGTGTCTGGAAGCACCCGCCAGGGGATGAGATCTACCGCAAGGGCTCCATCTCCGTCTTCGAGGTGGACGGGAAGAAGAACAAGGTGAGAGGGGCTGGGCTGGAATCCTGGTCCTGCAGGGAGCACACAGGGGCTGCTGGGGTTTGGCCGTTCCTGCGGGGTTTTCAATCCCATTCCTGCAGGATGGGCTTGGCTGCACAGGGGCTGCTGGAGTTTGGCCGTTCCTGCGGGGTTTTGCCGCGTTCCCCTCACCGTTATTCCCCTGTGTTTCACACGGCAGAGACACGAGGGGCAGAATCCCCTGCTGGAGCTCGGAGGGGAGGTTTCCGTGCTCCTGCCCAACTCCCGTTCCCTGGGAATCTCAGCCAGATTTGGGGGAGAGTGGGGAGCAGCCTGGCTGACGGAGGGTGACCCCTCGGCCCTGACCCAGCCTGGGAGGATCCAGAGGGGAGAATTCCCAAAGGGGGATTCTGGAATTTGGGGGAGCTTTGCCAGTGGCCAGAGGTGACCTTGAAGATGAAATGGAGGCCCCAGCTCTGCTCCTCTTCTCTGGGTGTCACAAACACCCACAGGAATCCAGGATCGTCCATTTCCTTCACTGCTGGAATTGTTTCCTGGCCCAAAAAACGGGAATAAACTCCTTATCTCGTTTCTGTCCCCAGATCTACTGCCAGAACCTGTGTCTGCTGGCGAAGCTTTTCCTGGACCACAAAACCCTTTACTACGACGTCGAGCCCTTCCTCTTCTACGTCATGACCGAGGCTGACAACACCGGCTGCCACCTGATCGGGTATTTCTCCAAGGTCAGCGGGAAACTTCCATGTTCCACTCACTAAAATGGGATTTAGGGCCCCCCTTATCAGCCCTGAGCCTCGGGATTCGCTGCTTTTGGGAACTGATAAAGTTCCAAGGGTGAGCCGCAGGAGCTGCTCCGTTTGCTGAGGGATTGCAGCAGCTTTGCTGCTCTGTCTGTTCTCCTTCCCAGCAAAAACCAAACCAGCTCCAGGGAATTGTTGATGCTGGGAAGCAGGGCGGTGTCTTCTTCAGGGAGAAAGAAATTGGGAAGGAATGTGGGGAAAATGACATTAAAATAAATATTAGTCACTGCGATTTTTTTAAAAAATAAAACAGTTAAAGGAATAAAAATTCTGATTTTTTTTTCTCTCCTCTCTGCTGTCGTTTCCAGGAGAAGAATTCCTTCCTCAACTACAACGTGTCCTGCATCCTGACCATGCCCCAGTACATGAGACAGGGCTATGGCAAAATGCTCATCGACTTCAGTGAGTGGGGAGGGAAATCCCAGGGGAAAATTCCTCCAGTCCCACCGGGAAACCTCACCTGGCTGCTGGTGCTTGAGCAGTTTCCATCCTGGCTCGTTTCTGAGTAGTTTAAATAGGTTTTTTGGGTTTTTTTTAGGTTATTTGCTGTCTAAAGTAGAAGAAAAAGTCGGGTCCCCAGAGCGTCCCCTGTCTGACCTGGGCCTGATCAGCTACAGGAGCTACTGGAAGGAAGTTCTGCTGCGGTACCTGCACAACTTCCAGGGCAAGGAGATCTCCATCAAAGGTGGGAATTCGGGAGCATCCCCGAGCCTCCCTCACCTGGGGAGAGACTCAGCCAAGAGCTTCATCCCCCTGGGGGTTAGAACATTAATTTCAACAAGAAAAAACCGCTGCAGCAGCCGATATTGAGAATATTTGGCTTTCTTTTGATGGCATTTCTGTGCTGGCAGCAGCTGGAATTTCACAGGGGTGTGAGGGTGCCCTGGAAAAGCGGGGTTGCACCTTCCAAACCCAGCGCCCCCAAAACCCCCTGCGGTCCCGCGGGGAAAATTCCTGTCCCAGGTTCCTGAGGAATCACAGAAAGCCTGTGGTGGGGCTCTGGGGGTCCTGGGCCGGTGTGACCAGGGCTCTGGGGGTCCTGGGCAGGTCTGAGCAGGCTGTGCCTTGCAGAAATCAGCCAGGAGACCACGCTGGGCCTGGGGCTCTGGGGGTCCTGGGCGGGTGTGATCGGGGCTCTGGGGGTCCTGGGCAGGTCTGGGGGTCCTGGGTGGGTGTGACCAGGGCTCTGAGGGTCCTGGGTGGGTCTGACTGGGGCTCTGGGGGTCCTGGGCGGGTGTGACCCGGCTGTCCCTTGCAGAGATCAGCCAGGAGACCACGCTGGGCCCGGGTCTCTGGGGCTCTGGGGGTCCTGAGTGGGTCTGGGGGTCCTGGGCCGGTCTGACCCGGCTGTCCCTTGCAGAGATCAGCCAGGAGACGGCCGTGAACCCCGTGGACATCGTCAGCACCCTGCAGGCCCTGCAGATGCTCAAGTACTGGAAGGGCAAACACCTCGTCCTCAAGCGACAGGTGAGCTTGGCCCTTCCCGGGCTCCCCTTTCCTTTCCCTTTTGAGGTGGGACGTGCTGGAATTGGGATTTCCTCGGGATTTCCAGGCTGCTCATTCCCGTCTCCAGCTCCAGTGGGATGTGGGGATCCAACCCCGTTCTCCCTGTTATTATTTTGTTATTTCATTGTAACTTTGCTGTTATTTTGGTGTAACTTTGGTGTTATTTTTCCTGTTACTTTGCTGTTACTTTGCTCTTATTTTTCCTGTTATTTTCCTGTTACTTTGCTGTTACTTTGGTGTAACTTTGGTGTTATTTTTCCTGTTACTTTGCTGTTACTTTGCGGGATTAATGGGTCACTCACCCTCCCCTTTGTGGTGCCGCCCCATGGATGATTCCCCCCCAGGATCACCCTTAACCTGCCCCCTGTCCCGCCCTCCCCAGGACCTGATCGACGAGTGGATCGCCAAGGAGGCCAAGAGATCCAACAGCAACAAGACCATGGATCCCAGCTGCCTCAAGTGGACCCCTCCCAAGGGCACCTAAGCGTCCCCGGCAGCGTCCCTGGCAGCGTCCCCGGCGCGGAAGCACCGCAGGGCTCCGGGCGGTGCCGCTGCAGCGTCCCCAGGGCAGGTCCCCCCCTGACCCGGCCTGGCCTGGCCCTGTGTCCCCACAGTTCTGAGGAACTCGGATGTTTCGGCCTCAGTGAGGCCGCGAGGACTGGAAGTGTCTCGGAGCCCCGGGAAGCTCCGGCCCGAGGAGCTCGGATTGCTGGGCCTGTCCCCGTCCCCTGTCCCTGTCCCCATCCCCGTCCCTGTCCCTGCTGTCCCTCCTGCAGCCTCCCCGAGTCCTGGGGACACTCCACCGGGGCCAGCCCGGCCCTGCCAGCGCCGCAGGGACAGGACAGGGACAGTGGCAGTGCCCTCGGCGCCTGGAACCGCTCCCGTCCCGCCCCGTGTCTCCGATAGGTTTAGTGGGATCGTGTCCCCCTATCCCAGCCGCTCTCCGTAGGATCCAGCAGCTCTCCCCTTGGCTCCCGCTGTACAGCCACAATCCCTGCACCCGAGGAGTCCCCTGGGGCGGGGAGTTCCTGTCCCCCGCTCCTGGAGCCGCCGCAGTCCTGCTGGAAGCGCCTCTGGAGTAGAATTCCCGTTTTTCCCGGTGTGTATCTCTCGGGATCGCTGAGTTCCTGTACATAAACCACCTGCTGCGTGTGTTCCCCCGGGGATGTTCTTCCCAGAGCAGCCTTCCTGGAACTGCAGCTCCCTTTCCATGGGAGCTTCTTCCCCTCCAGGCTGGAGGAATCCAAACTTCGGCCTTTCCCAAAGAGCCACAGGAACTCCCAGCGCCAATTCCAGGAGCTGCCGTGCTCCAGGGAGGGACAGGGCAGAAAAAAGGCTTCGATTCCTCCCTCCCGTCAGCAGAAATACCCCGGAACGGCTTCCCAGTAAAACCACTGCCCTCGTGCCACCAATTCCCGTGTGGCTCCAGTGCCACTGACAGAGGGGACGGCCCTGGGAGGTGGTTGGCAGCGTCCCAGGCTGGATTCCCTGATCCCAGCACTGATTTCCTTTATTCCAGCACCGATTTCCTATATTCCAGTGCTGAATTCCTTTATTCCAGTGCTGAATTCTCCGATCCCAGGGCTGAATTCCCTGATCCCAGCACTGAATTCCCTGATCCCAGCGCTGATTTCTTTTATTCCAGTGCTGAATTCTCCGATCCCAGGGCTGAATTCCCTGATCCCAGCACTGATTTCCTTTATTCCAGCGCTGAATTCCCCACTCCCAGTGCTGAGTTCCCTGAGCCCGGTGATTCCTCGTGGAACAGGGGGTGAATGAAGCACTCCCGGCAAGGTGGGAGCCACTCCCCATTAACCACTGCCCTATCCTGACTGGAGAAGTTCCCTCCTGCCCCTCCGGCTCCTGGAACACCAGCCCAGCCCCTCCGTGCGTGGCGTGGCCCTCGTGGGCGTTGCTGACCCCGCTGTCCCGCGCTCCTGGCTCGTCCCCAGCTGCAGATTCCCGGGAAACGCAGCCGGCGTGGCTGCGGAGCAGGGAGGGAGAGGCCGTTCCCCGCTCCGGCCGTGCCAGGATGTGCTGCTCCCCAACCCATCCTCAATAAACGCATGTGCCCCCTGCAGCCTCGGCTCCGTCCTTGTCCTGCGGCTGCTCCTCTGGACCCATCCCAGCGCCCGGGGAGTTCGGGATCGGCGCTGGAGCAGCCTTGGGGTTGAGTCTTTCCCAGATCTCCTGCCCTGGGCAGTTCCAGCGCCTTAAACCCTTTCCAGGAAGGAATTTATCTCTGATATCAACCCTATACCTCCCATGGCACCACCTGAGGCCGTTCTTGGAACAAGGAGAGTTTTTTGGTTTTCCAGGAAGGACTTTTCCCCCTGAAACCCATCCTGAACCTCTCCTGGCACAACCTGAGGCTGTTACTGGGATGAGAGTTTTTCCCTTTTCCAGGAAGGACTTTTCCCCCTGAAACCCATCCTGAACCTCTCTTGGCACCACCTGAGGCTGTTACTGGGACAAGGGGAGTTTTTCCCTTTTCCAGGAAGGGATTTTCCCCTCATACCCATCCTAAACCTCCCATGGCACCACCTGAGGCTGTTCTTGGAAAAAGGAGAGTTTTTCCCTTTTCCAGGAAGGAATTTCTCCCTGATACCCATCCTGAACCTCTCCTGGCACAACCTGAGGCTGGTTTGGGACAAAGGGAGTTTTCCCCACACGGAGGAAAAGCTGCGGAAGGAGAATTCCCTGAAATCTCCCTGAGCTTCCAGGAGCTGCCCAGCGCTGGAATTCCGGGTGGTTCTCCCTTCTGCTGGAGTTGTTCGGGGCAGGACGTGGGGGCGGCGTGGCCGGGGGGATGCAGAACCGATGTTCCCGTGAGGAGCAGAGGGACAGAGGGACGCGGGAAGGGACGGAGCCAAACCCACGCGGCGACTTGGGCTGTTCCTGCGCGATCCCGGCTGCTCCAACCCGCGGGACCATCCCGGTGCCACCGGCTCCGCCCTCCCGCTGTCCCCAGCCCACGGAAAGAGCTGGAACAGCGGCTGCCAGGCCGGGGACGAGCCGCTCTATTTCTGGGATCCTTCCCTGTCATTAACTCGGCCTTTCCTGCCCTCCCCGGCCCGGCCCACGCGGCCCCGAAACCGCCAGAGGTGCAGGAAAGCGGGAGCCGGGAACGGGAAAAGAAAACATCCCCAGGAAAGCCACGGATCCCAAAGGCTCCTGCGGCTTCGGGGAGGAGGGTTCGGGCTCCGGGGGCTGCCAAACCCGACCTGACACCTTCCTGCAGCGCCCGGCGGGCTCGAGGGCTGGAATATTCCTGGGATTGGGATCA